>WSFP011353424.1:0-34708 GCA_009831015.1 Picea engelmannii | reverse complement strand
CCTAGCCTATTTTAGATATCTTAGGTGATAATGGCATAGGTTGAAGTTATATGGAACATAAATATTATTTTTGTCTTCTTTAAAGGAAGAAGCATTGAATCCTTGTAACATAGTCTAGTAAGATTTTTTTCCTAAAATCAACTTATTTGGCACAAACCTAGGTGACAAGTGTGGTGATGTGGTTGCGCCAAAATTATCAAATAGGTACAGTTCTCTTGAAAATACCTTCTTTCAATATATCCAATCATCCCCATAGCTTCCTTAATACCCCTTGAACACTCCTTGCAAAGGATGAGCCTATGAAGTGGTGTCAAAAAATGGTCACAAAACATAGTATAATGCTTGTTATATTGGTTCTCTTGGATATCTCAATAGTACACATGAACAAGAGGTTTTGAAATGTGCCAACTCAATTTTACACCCTTGAAGACATTCATTGCATAAATCACATATAGAATATAGGATGACTTGTAGAAGATTTGTACTACCCCTAGCTTGGCCTTAGATTTTAAACCATTTCAATCATTCTGTTGAGTGAATAAAAAAGGATGGCAACCCCGTTAAAAATGAAACCAGTAGTCAACATGGTATATGTAGGTGGAAGACATGGATATTTGAAGTGTAAGCAATATTTCTCTCGGTACTTCCTGGCTATCAGATCCATTTTATATAAATAGGTTTCTCGTAAATTTTTGATGGAGTAAATACCATGAGACTTATAGAATACTGTTTTTTCTTCTACCCACTCATTGGATAGAATATTCTATATATCATGTTGTTCATGGAATTGCTCCACAAATATATTTTCCATAAATGCCTTAGGTTGTGGTATCATATAACACTTTCTAGGATCAGAGGGTATATATGAACCAATGCACCTACTCTCTTCATTAATGATAGTATTAATTTGTGTGTTGGCGTGTGACATAATCTGGTTAATAGTATTATAACAAGGCATGACCGGTGTACTTGCTATGACAAAATGAAAACAATATCTCTTTATGTTTATGAACACCCTATCATCTGCTTCATTTATCTCAGGGTCCTTGTGAGGGACTATATTGAGATATTCTTTAGTATGCAATTTTATATATACTTCCCCCCATCCTAGAAAAGAAGCATGAGTGACTATAATGTCCTTAGTGTCTTTGAACACATTCATTGTCTTCTCTTACTCTAGTATGGGTATCTATATAACAAGGACACATTCTTCTAAGGAAATGTTAATTTCAACAAGTGTTTTCTAGAAGGTTTCCATTGCTTCCTTGGGTTTCTTCCCCTCAGGGGAATTTCTAGGTGTTCTATTAGGAGTCCTCCTTGGAGGCATTTTACCTAGAAAGAAATGAAAAATGGGAATAGAGTAAAAGACAAATATTATCCATCCATAATAACATTCCTTTTTACAACATAATTTTGAATTATGCAATGCATTAACACTCTAATATAAAACTAGCATACAAAATTGAGAATGAATTTGAGGAAGAATGAGAATCATGAATTTATTTTCATGATAACATCGACAATCTCCAATCCATCTTGATTCACTATATCAAAGGAAACACCCAACCAAACTTGAAATTATAGAGCTTATGAGCATACCTAGAGTGTCAAAATGAAAATGTTGTGAAATGAATCAATTGAAAAAAATATGCAATCAAACTCGGCCTAAAAAACAATCCACCATGCACAACGTGTGGAGAAAGTACTAAACTAAACAAGTAATCACTTAGGGAAATCCCACTCGATTGTCAAACTATCTTAGCTCTAAATTTACAACTCCCACTCAGAATGTAAGCTCCAAAAATCCAAATTCTCGCTCAGAGAGCTCAATCCTCACTCACAACATTCAAATTCTTGGTTTGGTGAGAAAAACAGTGGCAACATTTGAATATTTATAACAAAATTGAATCAATATAGTGCCATCATTGCCAAATTCATATCAAATCCAATTAGATTTTGAAAATATTGCTAATTTAATCGAGATTGGATAATCCATTGGCCAATTTGGTGAATTAATGGCTAATGGTGGCTAATAATATTTATTAATGATGGTTGATTCAAACTCTAGTGTTTGGGTGAAGTTTGGAAATTAAGTGATGCAAAGTTTGGTTGGGCAAGCGATCGAATGGATTCTCGAAGTTTGTGAAACATGGGCTCACCAGTTGGATTTTGAACTATAAAGAATGAAAGTGGAAAATCACAGGGATGAGTATTGCTGGAAATGTTGTCACCTTGTCATCGTTGCCCTTTTTAAATTTGCATTTCATCTAAAGTGGAAATCCACTGTCAATGAGAGCTCATTGTTGTGGAATTTGATTTTGGTGATTGTTGTCCCCTTTGACTTTGATCAACGCTAAGTTTACATAGTTTTTTGATATTGACAAAGAAAATAACTTTGCATTGGTTCCTTTCTTTCACTTTTTCATTGACTCCAAATTCACTCTCACGTTGGCACAAAAAATGACTTTTTGTTGTTGGTGAAAGTGATTATAACTTGCTGATAATAGTAAAAACTTGGTTTAAATAGGGCTAAAGAATGATTTAAATGACTCAATAATATGAAAAACCCATTAAAACTAAGATGCATAATGTATTTTTAGGATGAAAAAAAACATAATGAAAAGTGATACCCAATAATTGTAAATTTTTATAGGGGGTGTTGTGGAATCAACAAATGGAAATTCAATAAACATACCCAATATCTCTTCATACACATCATAATACCAAACATATCAATTTCAAGTGGAGGGAAATCTCGAACATAACTTGAAACAAAAACTTCTCATAGATGGACTCTTATACGTAACTTGGAAATAATTCTTTGCCATGCAATGAAGACTTGATTATTCAACCAAACATAATGATAAGTCATTTTGATTAATGA
Organism: Picea engelmannii; assembly: GCA_009831015.1. Lineage (NCBI taxonomy): Eukaryota > Viridiplantae > Streptophyta > Pinopsida > Pinales > Pinaceae > Picea > Picea engelmannii. The sequence goes on along the minus strand of WSFP011353424.1, from coordinate 31,824 downwards.
TGCTTAACTTTGACAAAGAATTGATTTAAATCAAACTTCATTGTCAAAAGGTATTTTATATCTCTAAGTGAGTCTATTATTCTTATGGTATTGCTCCACTACCTGGGTGATCCAGGAGCTTGATGGGGCTCAGAAAGGCCTAAAAATCAAAGTTCTCGGAATGTCTTCAAAACATACGTGTGCGTAGGCCTCGTCGATACGAACCCAACACAACTTGAACAGGCTCAAATAGTTGTCATATGCTCTAGATATCACGATCTTTTCATTTTGCCAAACATGCAAAAAATGATGTCTATACAATCCGTACAGTGACACGTGGCAGCTGACTGTACAGGCCATACGGTCGTACAATTGACATGGAAAGGAACAGTTGGCACTGACATGGTAGTCTGATTGGGCATACAGACTGATGAAGTGGCAGGTACAGGTGGACCAATCAGGAGTGACACGTGTCACCCTTGCAGTGGTGACACGTGGCACGTCCATACGGATGACATGGCAGGTTTGTACAATCCATAAGACACGTGGTGCTTGCGTGGCAGGTATAGATGGAAGACAAGTGGGCCATTTAGTGTTCAACACGTGGCATGTTTTCTTCAAATGGTGTGGTGCCACATGGTCCAGACATGGGCTGCCACGTGGCACCCATGGATTGGTTCGTTGGTTATTGCAAAATGTTGGAGCGCATGAGGTTTGACCATGTGACCTCCCACCGGGCTAAGGGTTTGGCAAGGTCAGGCTAGCCAACCCACCTGCACATGTTCCTTGTTATACAAAGGGAAAAACTTATATTTAAGTTTAAGTTTTGGTTTGAATGGGTGGAGAAAGGTTTGGGGCTAGCCCCAGCCCTCGGCACAAAGCATTACCATAGGACCATTGCCATATGACCGTGACCCTCCACTATATGGCGCACGAGAATATGGTTAGGGGTATAGCCTCAGTTCATAAACTAGCCCTTGGTTTCAGGAGTATGCCATAAGACCTTGCATTTAAGTTTGTTAAAGTGCATCCATTAATACCCGCTCCAGCCCCGGGATTCTGGTCATATTGCTCTGCATACGACCTGGAGTATATCTTTCAGCAGGAGAGTAGGGAGGTTATCATCGGTCGGTCAGGATATCCCACCTACCAGAGATCTTAACTAGTGGCTAATTGTCGAGGCTAGTTCATTGTGCAATGCGTGGAGGTATGGGGGTTGGACACATGGGCCATGCATGTGACCAGAGGGGCCAAGATCAGGGGGACTAATGGTCCAGTGCCAGCGTGAGGTCATGTGGGGTGACCTAATATGATCGGGAGCCGAGAAAGAGGGGGTTACGCCCTCAATAATTGCCCAGAAGTGGGGTTTTTCACTATATAATAGTGATTTTAATTGATTTTATCAGTAGTTTTGGAGATTTTTGGCCAATATTGGGGGATATTGGGCCCTTTTTGAGGCCAGATCTTGGGGGGAAGTTGGGACATGGTTACCATCTTCAGATCTATATAAACCAGGCCTTCTTGAGGCCATGGAGAGGACATTCAAAGCAGGTTTATGATGAAGATTTTCCAAGCCAAAGCCATTCTTATGCAGGGAAGCTATTGAGGAGCGCACCTTTGCGGGCCATTTCTAGGAGCTTCAGTCATCCGATTGCAGTGTCGTTTCTTTTTTTGGGTTCTAGAGATCTGGTAGAACAATACCATATCAAGTTTTTAACCTTTTTTCATTGTTGTGATGCCATTTTAAAGCTTTGAACAAAAATCAGAAAGCCTCACCCACTAAGACAAAGGCCCGGAGACGTAGGCGAGATTGTCAAACTTCATTATCACATTGATGTTATGGTTTGCTGTTATTTTATGCTTTATTTCATATCTATACATATTTATATGGATGCTATATTTCTTCTATAATTATTCCTCTTTCATTCAACTTCCTAATTGGTTAATTAACACATGCTTAATAACTCAACCATTGTCATTTAAAAGAGCCTTTCGAATCACTGGGAGTGTGCATAGCCTCTGTGGAGTCACCCCAATATCACAGACCTTATTTTATTGCTAGAGAAAGTCCATAGCCCCAATGGAGATATTTGCATTTACTCATTAAACAAATATGTCTCCCCTTGAAAGGATCATCTTTCTTGAACATTCACTCATTTTTTGTATTCTTTTGTTTGTGAGATATATATATATATATATATATATATAATCTTGAACTCAAGGTGAGAAAATATTTGGGCTTCTGAGGATGATATCCATTAGTGAAGAAATGAATTAAGTACTTAGGAATGAAGCTTATCCTTTCAAAATATGAATGACTTCCATCGAATTTCCTCTGTTGTATAGGTCATTTATGTGAAGCTCACAACTTATTTAAATTCAACTCATGATTGGAAATAGTTATTGTATCCACCAACAAAAGCATTCAATATCTTTCAAAGTTGCACATAAAAGAAACTATAAAGATCGTATGATTGCTAATTTTGTTTGTTGCTAACTCTCTTTGGTTTTGATAGGAGGAATCAAGTGTATAACCTAGAACTAGATACTTTATGTCACTAGATGTTGAAAACTAGACATCTCTAAAATGTAATAGGGAAAATAAAAAATTCAAAACATGCAACTAAACCGGGGTAAATGAAAACATGCAAATCAAATTTAAACAAGGAAAATTAAAATCAAAACACACCAAAAAATGAATCCATATCAGTGAAAGAAAAACAAATTCAACATGCAAAAGATAGCAAAAGAATTATATAACTGACTGCTTGTGCAAGTAGTTAGGTGAAGTGTCACTTTGGAATATGGCCATTTATAGGAAGGGAATCCAGTTCACCTTCTAGGCTTTGTAATCCATATGTTCCATCTCTTATTTTTTCCACAATCTGGTAAGGACCGATCCATAGGTTCTAAAATTTTGTGTGTTTTCCTTTGGGCTCCCTGAGTTTATCACATTTTAGGACCATATCAACTATGTCAAAAAACAAATCACTAGCATTGTGTTTATCAAACCATATTTTTATGATCCATTAGAGAAAAACACTCACACTAAACAACCAGGAAAGAAAAGACCAAATTGAAAATAAACAATCAATGACAAATATGCATAGTACATAGAGATTTTACCTTGGAAACCCTTAACCAGGAAAACCAACATTCCTTGAGCATATCCTACTCTCTTGTTGTATTATTCATTCATAGAATAAAGAGTTACATGACAAACCTTGGTCTACACCTAAGACACAGTCATCATCCTACTCTCTTTCTTTACACAAGAACAACCTTGTAGCCAATTTGGCTTACATATACATGACCATGATACTATTAACAACATCAAATTATTACTATTGTAACATGCCATGTTTATAGTCTATACTGAATGCAAAACCTTAAATCGTAGCACCTAACAATGGTTAGAGATCCATGCATATGATTGGCTATGATCTTGTGAATCTTGGGATTATGTTATAGTCGACTACTAGTCAGATACTAGTTGACCTCTAGTTGGTCTTCAATTATATAAGACTCAACCTCCTATCATTTGACCTTTTGAATTTTCAATCGACCACTTCTTCTATTCACCATTGACTTGACTTGACCTATCATTCGATTCATCACCGAGTCGATCCACCTTGACTAGCTAGTTGGTTGACATTTCTTTCCACTACAAAGAATATATGAACCCCACATTCTCCCACTTGTTGTCTTCTTTGTTGATATAGGAGAACCTAAACTTCTATTCATTGACCTAGGGAAACAATGCCCATTTCCTCTATACACCAAGAGAACTTCACAACACTCACAGACTTGGTTAAAGAGTCTGCTATGTTTTCCAAAGTGTCTACTTTCTCTAACAACACCTTCTTTATTTCCACCATGTCTCACGAAATGGTATTGTACATCAATACACTTCATATTAGGATGGTAATATAGGTTCTTTTCCAGAAATGTTTCACTTTGACTATCACAATTTATCTTCATATCTTTATGCTCAAAATCAATTCCTAAACATGATCGATGCAACCATATGACTTATTTTCTTGCATGAGTGGCTTCCGTGTATTTAACGTATGTTGTCAACAAGGATACAACCACTTTTCACTTACTCATCCAACTTATTTCTCCACCAAACATCTTGAACACATATCCACTGGTTGATCTTTGTCAATCCATATCTCCAATCCAGTTGGCGCTAACAAATCCATGTACATTTACTTCCCTATTAGTTATAGGTTTCCCTTGGTAATAGATTCCATATTCTATCATGCCACACAATTACTTGAACACTCTCTAGATATTAGTCCAATGCACTTTTCCAGGTGTCGACATGTACCTGCTCAATACTCCCACTACATGAGCAATGTTTTGTTGAGTGTATATCATCGCATACATCAAACTACCAACAACACTATCATAGGGAACATGTATCATGTCCTATATCTCTTCATGTGCCTTTGGACATTGTTCAACAATTAGTTTTTCTCCCACAGGAATTGGTACCTTGACTAGTTTGCAATCCTGCATGTTGGAACGCTTCAAGACTGTTTCAATGTAATTTCTTTGATTTAACCAAATATTTCTAATTGTTTGATCTCTCTTAATATCCATTCCCATAATGAAGTGTGTTGCATCGAGATCCTTCATGTTGAATTCAGAGAATGGATGCATCTCCATGTCCCTTACAACATCCATGTTATTTCCAATCAGCAACATGTCATTGACATACAAAGCTACATATATGAAATGCTCGCATTCTTCCTTGTAATATACATAGTGATCGGCCTTGCTTCTCACAAATCCAAAACTAAGGATGTATTTGTCAAATTTTAGATACCACATCCTTGGTGATTTCCTTAGACCACATAAGGATCTTTTCAATTTTCATACCATATCTTTCAGGTTGTTACATGTAGATTTCTTCTTCCAAGTCCCCATGTAGGAACATTTTCTTCACATCCATTTTCTCTATTTCAAGATCAAATGTTGCAGCTAGAGACATTAGTACTCTAATGGAAGTTAACTTTGCAACATGAGAGAAAATATCACTGAATTCCACTCCCTCTACTTGGGAATACCTTTTTATACTAGACAAGCTTTGAACATCTCGACTTGACCTATTGCATTCAACCTTTTCTTAAACACCCACTTGTTACCTATGGGTTTCCTTCCATTAGGTATCTATACCAAATCCCATGTCTTATTCTTTTGTAAGGGTTCCATTTCTTCCATCATGGCGTCCTTCTATAATTTACCCTTTATCGAGTCGAATGCCTCCCTTACTGACTTGGGCTCCTCATTAATGGCAGATAACACAAATGCATAATGGGAATCGGGTGGACTATACCTTTTAGATGGTTTCCTTAATCATTCAAATCTCCTTACAACTGGATTTTATTGTTCCAACTCTTCATCTGGTTTAGTAGACTCATTTGAATCATGTTCTTCATTCCTCAGCTCAAACCCCAACTTCTCTGGTTCTTTCCTCATTTGTGCCTCTTCAATCATGGAAGTTCCTTTGACTTCCCTAAATATCACATCTCGTCTATACACTTCTTTCTTCAACACTGGATCCCATAGTTTATATCCTTTCATTCCATCCTTGTAGCGGATGAAATTACACTTGACTGACGTATTGTTCAACTTGTTCCTCTTTTGCTTGGGGACATGCAAAAATGCATCACAACCAAAGACTCTGAGATGTGAAAGTGAAGGATTCTTAACAAACCATACCCCATGTGGAGTTGAATCGACTAGAATTGATGAAGGAGACCTATTTACCAAATATTTTGTAGTGTCGACTGCCTCTAGCCATAATTCTTAAGCGAGCTCGACACCATTAAGCACACTCCTTGCCTTTTCCATCAACGTCCTTTTCATTATTTCAACAACTCTATTTTTATGTGAGGTATATGGTGTGGTATTTTGGCATGCGATGCCACACTACTTGAAGAAATTCTCAAAATCATTTCCACATAACTCACCTCCATTGTTAGTTATCATCACCTTGATCTTCTTATCTGTCTAGTTTTCCACAAGAGATTTAAACTCTTTGAACTTCTTGAAAACCTTTGATTTATTCCTCAGGAAATATAGCCATGTCTTCCTAGAAAAATCATCTATGAAGGATACATAATATAGGGATATGCCAACTGAAGGGACCGGTACAAGACCAAACATGTCACTATGTATAAATTCTAGAACCCCTTTTTCCCTTGTAGCTTCAAATGGGAATCTAACCCGATTTTGTTTTCCATATATGCAATGTTCACAAAAATCAACTTCCAAATTACAAATAAGAAAACCATCGATCGTACCTTTGTTGTGCATGGATCGAAGTCCTTTTTTGCCAATATGTCCCATCCTTTGGTGCCATAGCATTGTTTTCTTGACTTGATGAAGAACAATCGATTCGACCCGAGTCAATTTATAGTTGAATCAACTTCAGAAACAACAATGTTGTTTCAACCAATCAAGTCAACATTCCCTAAAAATTTGTACATGGGTTCTAATCCAAACTCCTCTCATTAAGACCATCTCTCCCCTGACTATTTTGGACGTATCCTTTTGAAATAAAGTGTGCACACCTGTATCACTCATTTTGCTGATAGATAGCAAATTTATTTCCAAACCTAGAATATGTATCACACTTGGAAGGGTTCTAATCCTCCCATCCTATAGCATTAGTCAGACTCTTCCTTGTCCAACAAATTTGGTTGTCGAGTTGTCCCCCAAGAATACATATCCTCCTTCATATCTCTCATAGTCGTAGAACCATTCTTGGTGAGGTTTCTTATGGAACCTGAGTCGATCAACCAAACATCATGATTTGATTATGTATTGGTTGACGCTAGATACACATCTCATCATTTATATGGAGCAATCCTTCTCTCAGTCGACTGCTTCTCCTTGGACCTGGACTTATCTCAGTTTGCATTCTCTCTTGTAATTCCCATCTTTACAACATTTCTAGCATCTTCTCATCGCCATCAAGGCATATTTCTAGCATTTCTAGCATCTTTACTAGACTGGTTGATGTGTCACAATCAAGGTATCCTTGGTCGATACGTCCATGTTCTTTCGCCTCATTTACTCTTAAAATAGGGGTGCAACCACGTCTTCAAGCGTTAATGTGGTCAAATTACTCTTGATATCCATGACTAAGTTATCCCTTAAATCTAGAAAATAACACAACAAACTGATACATTTCTCCTCCTTAGTGAATTTAATATCCATAGACAATAATTGACTTATTACAGTATTGAATAAATTCAGGTGTTGTGTTACTGAGCTCCCATCACTCATCCTGAGAATATACAGTTTCTTCTGAAGGAACAACTTGTCTCACATATACAGGGATAGGAGCAACATAACAAATGGCCTCTCAAAAGTTGGATTGAGATTGGAACAAGATACATGAATCACTTCCATCCTAGAGGATGGTCATTCCATATATTTTATACATACACCATGGATGTAATGAAACACTGGTATTTATTTTTATTGAAAAGTGAACACGGTTTGACCTTTTTAATGATGTAATTGTTTATGTAACCTTTTGAGAAAATAAATATCATGTTTATTTTTTTCCAGGTTATAAACCCCAAGGAAAACCTCTAAGTACTTCCCTCATTTTGAGGATGGTACCTAGGATAAATCTCATAATATTCAGGGCACAGGGTCAATCAACAACAAGGATTGAATCCATTACACCATTATACTCATTACGAGTTCAACATGTCACATGCATGGATTGAACTTGAGTGGGGAGGATAACAATCCTTCCTCCCAACCACCCAAGCTAAACCTAATTGACTAATATTTGAAGCACATTGGGGGTGGGATTTGATCCTCTTATGTGTGCACAAGTCACATGACCATTAATATAATCTCTTTGGGTGCAACCACACATTCAACCACTACCTCAAGGTGTCCCCATGGCTCTAAAAAATCCTTTACGTGAATTGAGCCTTTCTTGTTGGCGAAAAACTCATTGCTCCTCACCAATGGATCCAACCCTTTTGGGTCACATGCTAATATATGCAATTGTTTCTGTAATTTTTTTGGAAAAGAAACATCTTGCTATTATATGTACAAAAAATGGAAAATATGAAGATTGTTTTTCTTTAAATAGTTGATGAGAACTTTTTTTAATGTTGGGGGCTACATGACTGTAATTTTGTTTACTATAAATAAAGTTACGTATATTTTTCTTTGGAAAAAAAGATATGATAGTTAAATCTAACAAAATAATTATTCCTCCAATTTAAAATGGTGATAATATATTGCATATTAAATAATGAAAACAATTCTAGATCGGATTTGATTAACATTTTAAATCAATTCATTTGATTAAATTTTCTATTAAATCATGAAATTAATTATATATTTTTATATTAAAAATAAAAAAGAGATTAAAAAATTCCTTCAACAAAATTAACCTTAACAACAATAGTTGTTAATATCAATGTTACAGAAAGAGACATCGTACAGATCTTACAATTAAAAATGATTCATAATTCATTAAAGAGTTTGAAGTTCCAAAACATTTTAATTTCTTCCAAGATGATGGTTATAATTTGGTTGTTAACTTTTCATATCCAACATCATAAAATGAAGAAAAAATGATTTTGGTATTGTATTGACTTTTTTAATTATTGAAACTTGGTAATAATTAATAATGCCTAAATATACTCATTAAACATGTTTGTGAAATCACCACTAATTATACCTTTATTCTCTACCATTATCAAGTTGACCATTTCTCTAAATAAATGTCATTACATAACTACAAAAACTAACTAAATTTGTGATAATTAAGAATTCATACGTAGTTGGGCAATTATAAAAAACCATAAAAAAATGACACATCCACAATATTAATGTTGAAATAAAACATGTACACATCACTCTTGATTTCCATCACATTGATTATCTTTCTTGCTTGGCGGGATAACATTGTCATTCTCCAAAACATGTTTTGATCTTGGATCGTGTCTTGGTACAAACCACCAATCCCTATCCAACACATCTAGGTAAAAAAATAGTTGGTTGCAATATTTTGAGAAAACATAAGGCTCCTTCTTTTCATCCCACATCTTTTTATAGTTAATACATATTAGCATGCTAACACAATCTTCCTTTGCATAAATCCAATCGAAGGTATCCCACCACTTGCACCTAAAAATAACACATCAGAAAGATGAGAGGTCCACTTGCAAGATCTATTGTATCTTTGAGACATAAAATAACCTCCCCTCTATTAGATTTTGATCATTGTGGCTAGCATGACTAGATTAGTCGAGCTCAACCTCCACCTTATAGTTAAGTGTGACACATCCATCATTGGCATCCTCAATGTGAAAATGATATCCATGTGCCCATATAGATGGGAACAAATGCACTTGTAAAAACATAATACATGTCATAATTCAAACGTGCATTATAAAATTAACAATTGACATAGAGTTGGTATTATTACAAATTTATTGCACCCAATACCTATTTTTAGTGCATCCTCTTCACCACATGGGTAATTATCATATGCACCATTATTCTATTTGATATGGTCATCCACCCAACTGTTGGGACAAATCATTAGCATATATTATTTTAAATGATCAAGATAATGCATACTTCTACCATTTTATTGTTTAAATTCTTTCTTGCCATTATCCCAATTCCTTATTTTCATATAACATGAGCCATTGTTTTGTTGCCTCTGTTGTAAAGAATAAATTTATTGATTGCATCAACTTCTAAATTCACTAATGTATTCATGAAATTAAAAACAAAAAAAATGAAAATAGTATGAGATAAAATATATATATTATTAAATTTAGTGTAAATAGTAACTCTATAGAAAATTAACAAAATATAAGTGACTTACTCTTTATCATGCACCTTTTTCCATTGTTTTGGAGTATCTCCCCTTCCCTTTTGTCCTCATCTTTATGGTCATCCCAAACCACTATTCCTAGTGTGTCATTGATTTGCTTGATGTTCTCACTAACATAATAGAATGAATCATATATTGTGTACCCCTCTACCATATACCCTCAAGTTTTTCCCTTTATTAAACAAATCCCTTCAAATTTTTCATGTACCTATCTAAGAACAACATCCAATGGCATGAGACCACCTTGGCTAGTTCAACCTCATCAACTAAGTGAATTACAATATGGAGTTACAAATACATGAAAATTGTGGGTGGTTCCTTCTTAAACATACAAACACTCTTGGTATCTCTTGACACCATCGTGGAATGCTAACCATGTGAATCTCCTTTGATGTAATCCAATGTACAACTGCAAATAATTTAGATATAGTGCATCGTAGGTCCTGGGGGAAGTCATGGTCCATACAACTATGCACAAGCTAAATATAATGACACTACAATATAAATACATACAACATTAATTGATGTAGAACTATGAATGTATAGCACATAATAGGAACATTGAAGAAAAGAATAATGTAATAGACATACATACCCTTAGAAGGTTCAAATGGTCATGTGTTTTCAACCCCAACAAATTTCCTTCTATGGTGAAGAAACCTCATAGAGTCAACGTATATAAGGAAGGCGCCTTCACACCCAATATAACATCCTTCACCAAAGAAAAATCATCTTTCTTCAAAATCCATAGGACATCACCTTCTTTAAAAGACCAAGAGGGACTAACATGAACCCATATTTTGAAGATGATTCCCTTGATTCCATCCCCTATCGATTTCTCTATGGTTTTCTAGATACCCAATTTTTGAGAGGATGGCGGTTCTTTACTAGTAGAGGCCATGTTTTCCACCATTTATTCTATTGAAAAGGGTTATCCTCGAGAAAGGACTTCAAAGCAATTCGATTTGGATAGACTTAGGGTGATCCTAGGAAGAGGATAGGTAGAAGGGAGCCTTGCATTACCACTACACAAGAGATTGGGGTCGAAGGGGCTTGAGAAAGTGGGGGAGATGGCTTAGAACCCCTTTGGGGAGGCTAGAAGAAAGATGAATGGGTTCACTGTGTTGCCTAATATTGGCTTGCAACTTCTCACTTGACATTTTTTTCTTAATCACTTTACATTTCTCCTCTTTGTCAAGAGATACTAGATTTATCCTTGGTTTTGCTTGTATTTTTTCACAAAGTTCCCATACTCATGACATGATTTACACTTGAAGGATGATTGTTCATAGTCTATTTTTTGGACATGTTTCTAGCTATCTAAAGTCAGGAGGATTACTTATGGAAAACCCTTCTCTAGATCCACCTCAACAAAGATTCTAATGCATACAAAAATTCCTTCCTTTGGCTAAGATTTATCTATGTACTTACATAGTTTGTTGCCAATATTTCCTAATGCATCCTCTCCCTAAAAGTGAAGAAGCGAATGGGGAAAATGAACCCAGATTGGGACTACCAACAAAGGAACATCTAACTTCATATCAATATTAGGGGCCAATTGTTGAGATACATGCTTACGATGATGAAGAAATAAGGGCTATTTTTTAAGATCAAATCTTTGTCATCCTTTTCTTCAAAGAGAAAAGCGTAAAACCCTCTTCCACAAAACAAGTGAGATAGTTTCCCTTTGATCAAAACCTCCTAGTTCTTTTGAACCCAAATAGCCATGGATATTGGTGATTGTTGGCACACTTACTTATACTCAGAGGGGGGTGAATCAGTATAAGGTTACTTTTATTTTCTTACAATATTTATCAATGTATTGCTTCACTTACTATAACATTTAATGATAATCATACAATTATACAATCCACCGTACACGGAGATTTAATGTGGAAACCTAAATGGGAGAAAAACAAAAAATAATTATTTTATAAAATCATGTAGGCACTAACCTATTGTTACAATGTTTGCAGGCACAACCCTATTGTTACAATGTTTGCAGGCACCAACCTGTTATTACAATGTTTGCAAGATCCAACCTATAGGAGACAACAATCCCCTCTTCTGAGCACCAACTCAGCTATAATGTTTGCAGGCACCCACATATAGGAGACACCAATCCCCTTGTTTGAGAACCAACTCAGCTCTCCCTATAGGCACCAACCTACAAAAACTATAATCATAGGCACACACCTGCAGAAAACACCAATCTCCTCAAACTGTCAACAATACAAAATCGTCTCCTTACTTCAAGCCTTCACCTGCATAAGTCTATTTCTTTGTCTCTGTTGTCACAATACTCTCCACCAGTTCACAATTTACATGATTTCAAAAGTTCCTTATACCTTTCACCTCCCAATCATCCTTACAAAACTATATTCCTCTTTCTTACACTCTTTGGGACCTGAAAAACTCTGAGCATCGACTTCTCTTCCACACTCATAGGTCTCTTTTTCTTGCATTCACATTCTTCCTTCTTCGGTTCTATGAACTCGGAAATCCTCACTCTCTCATCCTTTATTCAGCTTGCATGCACATTCACACTATGGGCCTCAGAGTGATCCATATTTTATGAGAATAACAAAATGAATACATATTATTATTATGCTTAACACAGAATAGCAAAGATACAATAAAATTGGCTTCTATTAAATAAGGAAATATGCTAAAACTATAAAATGCAGCGGAAAACAAGCTTGTTGGAATGGTGGTGGCTTATCTCTGAGAAGAGATGTCATGGTTGCGCTCATTCTCAAGAAGATGATTATAATGAGGCTCTGAAGGCCTTTTTACAATAAACATGAATGTCAAAACCTTGGACATCCAACCAAAAGTCATGTGGGCCCCGTTGGGGTAAGTTAGTACATCAATTTCTCGAGGTCGTAACTTTTTCATACAATCTTCGTTTTAGGTGCACGATATCCATTTGGAAAGGTCTATATGAGGAATGCACATGTTGTCGTTACACTCTGACTTTGTCTACATTCTTACCATGGTGAGCCCTAAAAACGTTGTTTAGGGCCTCAAAATGACCCTGGAAGTCGGGGACCCGAAAACTAGGAAAACACTGCCAAACTAGAAAATTACCAAAATGAACCAGTTGGAATAGGTGGGAGGCCAACAAAATCCATATGGATCAATCCTCCCCCATTAGAAAGCAATGGTCTCCATTGCGTTGAGTTCCCCATCAGATGAGGAAATTTCTATTGAATTTAGCCCTAGGTGAGCCACTTGCCTTGGTGCAGGAGCTTCCCTGCTTTGACAACTCGATAAATCTTGAGCCTTTGTTGTCGAGTTCCCTTGACTTGTGTGTCCACAATCTAATCACTGGATTACTGTTTCATGCAGTCATGGTTGAGATCTATTGGTCTCAATTGTTCTGCTATCTCTGAGGTGTCCAATAATGGTGGGAAATATGGCCAAAGGAGAGGCACGTTAGACACTAGGTGGAAGCCAAGGAAAGGGGGAATGTTGAGCTCTAAATAATTGTCACCCATAGCCTTGGTTATGGTGTAAGATCCATAACGGAGTGGGAAAATCTTCCAATGGGTCCCTGTAAGGAATTCTTTCTACAAGTGCAACCAAACTTTGTCTCCCACCTAAAACCTATGTGGCACCTGGTGTTGATCATGGCGTTGCTTGTACTTGGCATTGGACTTTTATTAAATATCATGAACCTATTGGAGGATGTGTTGGATATTCTCAATGAACCGAGTTGCTTTGTCATATTCAGTTGGAGTAGGGGACAAGTCGATTGGGGCGGCCGCAAGGGGTAGTGCAACATCTAGTGGGCCCAATGGTTGGAATCCCAACCCCACTTGAAAGGTGTTGTGGTCAGTTGAGCTATGTAGGGCTTGGTTGTATCTATGTTGAACATAGGGAAGAATATCATCCCATGTGCGTGGGTTCTTGGAATTCTACATGCGTAGGATATGAATGATCATATGATTGACGACCTCAGTCTGGTCATCTGTCTAAGGGTGGAAGGAAGTGGATTTGGTGAGTTTGGTGTCCAGCAGTGACCAAAGGCTCGACCAGAATGTGATGAGGAATCAATTGTCTCAATATGAGACAATGGTTTTTGGGATTCCAAAATGTATCGATATTCGTTCAAAGAAGAGTTTGGCAGTGGCCTCTGCTGTGATTCTCTTCTTGCAGGTGGCCAAAACTGCCATCTTGGAAAAGCGATCAACAACCACAAAAACATAGTCATTTCCCCTCTTAGTGGACAGAAGCCCCGACATGTAGTCCATTGAGATGGATTCCCATGGCATGTTAGGAATATGCACAGAGGTGCATAGGCCATGTTTCTTAGTGGTCGGTTTGGCAATAGTGCAGGTCGTGTAGGACTTGATATACTTACCAACATCCTGTCGAAGTTTCGGCCAGTAGAAATGTTTTTGCAGCACTTCCACTGTATTTTCGATGTCGAAGTTTCTTTCCACCCAACTGTACTGGGCTTCCCAAATCAGCTTCACTCGCTCGCTTGATGGAACATAGAGGTGGCCCATATGGCACAATAGCTCGTCCTGAAGATGGAAATTAGCGACAATTGATTTTGTGCCCAACATTTGGTAGGTGGTCACTAAGTAAGGGTCTGTCTCATAGAGGTGGGGCCATCCGAAGGTCTTGTGGATGCAAGAATCTAGCACCATGGTGAGTGTCGCGACTGGAGGTCAGCTTAGGAAATAAACGACTTAATTGGTACTTCATGTTTTATACTTGATGTTGAGGTGGAACTACTGCAATTATGTGGACCACTTTCGATGGCGGTCATTCTGCAATTTTCTTTATGTTTGCATGAAGTGCAGTGGCTTATGATCAATGTGGATGACTATCTCCTTCCCAAGAATGTAATGTCTCCACTAGCAGCAAGCTTGCACAATTTATTATATTTCTTTGTCGTAAGTAGGGTACTTACGAACAACATCTGATAGTGTCTCACTATGATAGGCCACGGGGTGGTCGTGCTGAGTGAGAATGATGCCCACAACATAGTCTGAAGCATCTGTCTTGATCTCAAAGAGTTGTTGTAGGTCTGGTAATGAAAGTGTTGGGTCCGAGCACAAGGGTTGCTTCAAATCATCGAATGCTTGTTGTTGGGACAGGCCCCACACAATTTTTTCCTTACCACCACCCCTAGTTACTTGGATGAGGGCTCATGCAATATGGGAGAATCATGAACCTGTGATAGAAATTGGCAAGGCCCAAGAAGCTCTGAAGCTTAGTGAGTGTGGTTGGGGCTGGGCAGTCACAGACGACCTAGATCTTGGCTAGATCCACAAGCACACCATGTTTATCAATGATGTAGCCTAGGTAATGGACCATGTCCATGCCGAAGGAGAATTTTTCCAAGTTGGCATATAACTTGTGTTACCACAGGGTGTGCAGAACCTATTGAATATGTTGCAAGTGTTCCACCCAAGCCTTGTTGTAGATGAGGATGTCATCCAAATACACCACTACAAAACTATTGGTAAAGGTTCATAGGATATCGTCTATCATCCTCATGAAAGTTGTTGGAGCATTTTTCAAATCAAAGGGCATGACCAACCATTCGAAGAGACCTTATTTTGACTTGAAGGAGGTCTTCCATACATATGTTTGTTCTACTGGGAGTTGGTGGTAACCTAACTTCATCCTAATATTACTGAAGTATTTGGCCCCCATGAGTTGATCAAGGAGTTCGTAGATTTAGGGAATTGGGTATTGGTTCCGGACTATGATTTTATTCAAGGCCCGGTAATCAATGCAAAGTCTCCAGGTCCCGTTAATATTTTGTACCAGCACTATTGGGCTCCCACAAGGTAATGAATTGGGATGGATCTACCCCTTGTGGAGAAGTTCTTGGATCTGTCGCTTGATATCCTCATTCTCTAACAGAGATCGAAAATAGAGTGGCCCATTGAGTAGCGGTGCGTCGAGGTTCAAATCAATAGGATGTTTGACCTGACAGTGCAGAGGTACCTCGGTAGGTGAGGAGAAGATATTTGAGTATTCTTCCACGACCTTATCCACTTGCTTCTGTTGTGTGGATAGGTCACCCACGGAGGCCCTGTATGTAGTTGTGATCTTTCGCTCACTCTGAGAGAGAATCATGAAGAAGACAAACTTCTCGGTCTGAGAGATGACCTTCCTACATTGCTTGGCAGAGATCAAGGAAATAGCACTAGGTGGGACTGCCTCAGGTATCCTGTATAATTTCTTGTTCAAAGTAATAATAAAACTGTGAGGCCTAGACTCGTATACAACATGATGTTTCCATAAATAAGGTTGTCCCGAAATAAAATTACAAACTTTGAGAGGAGAAACATCACACAATACCTCATCTTTGAAGGGCTTAATGTTGTACGACAGGAGAGACTGTTGGTTGACGTGGAGATCGCTTCCTTGGCAAAGACATCCAATGGTGTAGGGTTGCGGGTGTGGCATTGTCGGAGGGTCTAGCCACTTGACAACCTCTGCTGAGATGATTTTCTTCTCGCTAGCACTATCAATGATGAAGTGCAGCAGGGTGCCTTTAACCCACATCTGTGAATGAAAAAGGTGATCTCCTTCCTCTGGTTCGTCTGGTTCACCGGGTTGGAGCTTGGTGATAGAAATGGTGGAATTGGGTTCCATGTCAATGATCCATCTCCCACTTTCTGGTTCTGACTCGGAGTCAAAACTCGTATTTGATTCAGAGGATTTCACCTCGGCCACCAGTGACTGCTTAATGTCACTGGTGGCCGACAGGAGAGACTATTGGCTGACGTGGAGATCGCTTCATTGGCAGAGCCATCCAATGGTGTATGTTTGCGGGTGTGGCATTGTCGGTAGGTCTATCCACTTGACGATCTCTGCTGAGATGAGTTTCTTCTCGCTAGCACTATCAACGATGAAGTGCAGTGGGGTGCCTTTCACCCACATCTGTGAATGAAAAAGGTGCTCTCCTTCCTCTGGTTCATCTAGTTCATCGGGTTGGAGCTTGGTGGTAGAAATGGTGGAATTGGGTTCCACGTCAATGATCTGTCTCCCACTTTCTGGTTCTGACTCAAAGTCTAAACTCGTATCTGATTCAGAGGATTTCACATCGGCCACCAGTGACTGCTTTGAGCGACAATCAACAGTGTTATGCCATGGGATCTTATGGAAGTCACACCACTTCCTAGTATCTTTCTTTGTCTTTTCGGTGTCCTTATTTTCTTTTGGATTGGAATGGTTGTCCTGAGGTTGTCCATATTTTCTTTGTCCTTTATTCTACGGGTTGGGGCCACCCTTTCCTTGATTTTTTTGTGAGGGGTTCCCAGGCCCAAATTGCCACGTCTTTTGTTTAAGATTCTTCTCAATTTTGACAACATGTCGATAGGTCCCGCCCAAGGATGAGATGTCCAGAAAATCCATTTTGGCCTAGATGTATCTATGCAAACCACCGCAATACTTGAGAACTAGATGTCACTCAGAATATTTGATACCCAACTTGGTGCACAAGGTATGGAAGATATTTGTGAACTCAGGCATTGCTTGGTCTCTTTCCTACCGCAGTGTGTTCCATTTTGTATACAGGTCGTCATAACTTCTGACATGGTAGTATTTTTTCTTAATAGCATCCTTTAAGGACTCCCAGGTGACCACGACTATAAATAATGAGGTTTCCTTTGTTTCCTTTTGCACACAGAAATTTTCCCACCAATATTTGACATGGGGCACGACTTTGAGGAGCGCAAAAGTAATATTTTCTCTATTCGAAAATTTATGAACAAAAAAATACCCTTCTGGTATATTTAACCATTTGTCTACAACATTTGTGTCTATCTGACCTTCAAATATAGGAATAACAAAGTTTATTTGTACCTTGAAGGGGGTTGTGCCTCTGCTCGAGGAAGATGTGTCGCATGTTGGTAGTTGCCGAAGGATTTGCACAAAAATATCCATCATCTCGTTCCTCTATTGCGTGAGGGATTCATAAAACAACATTTTCAAAGGATCTCATGTCCCTTCGTCTTTATTTTCTCCCTCCATGAGAGGTTGCTTGGGCGTGCGAGAGATTTTTTCCTCAAGAGAAACAAGCTCGAGACCCAATTCTTCGTACCCTGACCTCGTCGGGGACATGCATTAAGAATGACAAGGAGCAGACCGCTCTGATACCATTGATCCAAATTTTGTGAGCATAACGAAATGAATACAGATTATTATTATGCTTAACACAGAATAATAGAGATACAGTAAAATTGTCTTCTATTCAATAAGGAAATATGTT
Source organism: Picea engelmannii (assembly GCA_009831015.1). Taxonomy (NCBI): domain Eukaryota; kingdom Viridiplantae; phylum Streptophyta; class Pinopsida; order Pinales; family Pinaceae; genus Picea; species Picea engelmannii. The sequence continues at coordinate 13,708 of WSFP011353424.1, read as the reverse complement.
GAAACTATAAAATGAAGCAGAAAACAAGCTTGTTGGAATGGTGGCGTCTTATCTCTGAGAAGAGATGTGACAGTTGTGCTCATTCACAAGAAGATGATTACAATGAGGCTATGAAGGCATTTTTACAATAAACATGAATTCCAAAAACCTAGACATCCAAAAACCTAACCCTAGGAGATGAAGTGCCAAAAGTCATGTGGGCCTCGTTGGGGTAAGTTAGTACATCAACTTCCCGGGTTCGTAACTTTTGCATACGATCTTTGTTTTAGGCACATGATAGCCCATTGGAAAGGTCTATCCGAGGAATACACTTTTCATTAGAATTTGACTTTGTCAATAGTCTAACCATGGCAAGCCCTAAAAATGTTGTTTAGGGCCTCAAAACAGCGTCAGAATTCGGGGTCCCGAAAACTAGGAAAAAACTGTCAAATTGGAAAACTACCAAAATGAACAAGTTGGAATAGGTGGGAGGCCACCGATGTCCATATGGATCACATAGAATCAACTTTCTTACCCTCCCATCACTCGTATTCACTCTCTTCACCTCCACTCATGACATGGCTATTTATATACTCCATGCTTTCATGAATTTGTCCATGTACAAAAAAATGTTTATGGGTTCGGCTCTAACTCTCGTGGAATCTTCCTAAAAAATGGGTTGCAACAATTCCTCGAAACACCTTCATGAAACTGATCCCGATTTCCTTCCAATTACTGTTATAGCAAGATTTGCTTCACGCCATGCAACTTGCTCAGAAGTCCTTTTCCATTTCCCTGTGCAAACTTGAAGTCCCTTTTTGTAGTTCCCAAAGCTAAAAATTGTATTTTTCCACATACACGTGCCCTAACAGCTATACAACATGTGTATATGCAGGTTGCACCATTACATCCCATGTACATCAGGTTTTGTGCCCAAAATTAAAAAATGGTGTCAGGTTTCCATGTTACGTCATGAGATCCATGATCCTTGAACTTCCATATACTAGAAACGTTATGACTCGGCCCTTCAGTTCCATTTGAAGGCTATAAATGGGCCATATCCAAGCTATGGAAGAGAAAGAAGAATTCAAATTTGAGAGCAAAGTTACTCTGGAGAAATTATTCACTTCATATTGAGTCTGCATCCCTTTGTCCTTTTAAGTCTGAACACATTGTTCAGCCCCCAAGCTATTCCATATTTGATGGAGAACCTCATTGTCTCTCTTATATGAGCTTGTCTTTGGTGGAGGATTGAAGTGGTGGAGGCCTAGTTGGAAGGGACTTAGTTTCTCGGTTCTGAACTTGTCGACATGAAATTTTTTCATTTATACACTTCTGTTGATTATATTTTAATAGAAATACTCTTTTCTCGTCCAATTAATGTCTTGAAAATATTTGAATTTGTATTCCATGGGTGTATTTGTTATGAATATTGATGGATTATGCTATTATGTGTGCTAACTTTATATATTATCACCATATGCTTGCATATTTTGGTTGTTGAGGACAAGTTGCAGGTGTATAGCTTTGAGCCAAGTGCTCAACGATGGACTTCATCGAACGTCTAGACGAGGTAGGCTCTTTATCTAGTCTTGTTATCATATTTGTTTATATAGCATACTTGAGATTAGATTTAATTTCTACAGTCATTTCTGTCTGTTGTGGTTTACCCCATGCCATAGAGTGATTTTCCTCATAACAGAATTGGCAACCATATTGGGGAGGGAATCTTCTTTTCGGAGTTTGGAGTGTTTTTCTCCTTTGACTGCTCTCGGTTATCTTGAGTTTCTTATTGTCTGGTTGCTTGACAGCCTCTTTTCATTTTGAGTCTGAGTTTCTTGGCCTTATCCTTAACCTGACAATGTTTTAATACATATACGTGGGTTTTCCCTTGACAAATGTGTACATATGCGAGATGTCATTCTATAGGGAGTGTACATACGCGGTTTTCTCCCGAACAATCACGTACATCATCCTTTTTTGCTTGATTGTTGAGTTTGATGTTTGTTGGGTAAGTTTTTATGGTTATTGAATCTTCTTAGGTCTATGTCATAATTGTTAAGTGCTTCCAGAGTGATAGGAAACCTTTCTTTGGTTGAATTTTCGGACGTTTTTTCTTTCTCATCATCCTTTTCATTGGTTGTCCTTGCATCTTGGGTTGGGTGTTTTCTTCTTGATATTCTACCTGGTTTGTCGTTGTTTGCATACAGTAGGGTATTTATATCAATTTGTTGTTTAGTCCTTGCATTTTCATTCTTTTATATTGAAAATACAAAAAAATATATACATTTTTCATTGTTGGCATTTGATATTTTGGGTTCTTATCGTTGATCTTAGTACATGTATGGAAATATTGCATCTTATTTGAAATTGCAGAATTGAATTGAAAGTTGCATTTTGAAAAGCTTATAATTTATTGAGAATTGAAGTTAGGACTTTGAATTATATTCATATTCATTTTTTTACTTGCTCGGTCATAACATCATCAATTTCATGACCACACCTTTTGAGTAAACAAAGCCACTAAAAGTAATGCTAATAAATTTAAAACTTATTAGAAACGATTTTATTTTTCAAGGTGCACAAACTAGCTTAAGATTTAGAACCTTTGAATAGGATTCTGTGAGTAAAATTCTCCAAGGGTATTAAACTCAACATATGTGTCTGACTAAGGGAGTAGTGAAATCCATTATTTAATTGGTGACGTTAGGAGGCTCCGCCCACACCTGAGTTAAGAACGAGGTTGTGCGAAGTTGGTTGAGGAGATATCTCACCAATACCTTCTTAGCATCATATATTTTTCTATGGATCTATTTGTATATGGGGGTCTTGCTAGTACCTTTACCTCTGTGAGAGGCAGTGATTTCAAGATTTCAGGCTTTGTTACCCTGCCCATACGGTGGACCTCACTTATGATTGTTCGCCTGCGCATTGGTTATATTGTGGTGGCTTCGTTGCTTGACATAGGTAGCCACATAGGTTACTCGGAGGGGTTATTCTGCAAGTACCCTGAGTCAGATAAGGGCCGGACATCACACATCCTTTATGGAGGATTACCTCTTCGGGGGGATCTGACCGATTATGTTGTTAAGCCCATGAGAGCCCTTACAATTGATTCTGATACCTCTGATCTTTTGAAGGGAGTCTCATGTCCCTTTTGGGTGAGGCATACCTACTTTAGTGAGGGAGGCCCCTTTCAGCCATTATATCATGTTTCTATGCATTGGCCTTTTTTCTTTACTTTGGTGTGCTTTATGATTATTAGTTGGCCTTAGGATTTTGTAATGCGTCGTGATTTTTCATTGCTATGGTTAGTGGATCCCCCGTGACTCCCTCAATTAGCGCTACCCATCCCATGGTGTTTTCTCATTCCATGTGGGTGGATCCTTTTGTATTTATGAGTGGTACGTCGAATCATGATACTCAGCCAATACCTTAGGCATATAATCATTTTTCTCATGGTATGCCAGACATGTCTTTGTACTTTCCATAATCTATATTGTCGTCTTATGTGAATCCTAGTTTTGGGTCTGGGGGCATGATGCCTCCTTATTCTCCCTTTTTTTTCGGTGGGATTCATATCCCTCAACCAACTCTTACAGTAGGAGGTTGGAATATTCCTTCATGTGGATCCAATCCTATCTTCACTTTTTCAAGAGGAAGTGCTCAAATGGGAGGTCATTCTACTTATTACACCCCGTCCATATATGCGTCTTCCGTTATGTCGGTTCCTATGAACGCTTTTCCCATGGTGGACCTCTATCTGTCCTCTGGTGTTTCATCCAGAGGGAGTCAGTTTTATAGTATGGGCAACCCCCTTCATGAAGTTTCTTCGTCTGGGGGACACATATATCCTCACCTTAGAAACCCCTGTCATGTCGCTTTCTCTTCGCAAGCGGCTTCCTCAGTGACGATGCCCTTACAACCCTTTATGAATCAATTTGGAGGAGGATACTTTCTTGTCAGACAGGGCCATGGCGTATACCAGAACCCTTCCTGGCCTGCAATTTCTCAAAACTAGTCTTTCTCGGAACCTTGGTCTCAAATGCCACAACCAATCGTCTCTACCAGCCATGATGGAAACACAAGTCTAGTCACTGTGAGTCATACTGGCATTATATCACCAACCTCTTCTAGTCATGTTGGAGATAGGTTAACAACCTCCACAAGTCATGTTGAAGACTAGCAACCAACCGTTGTAAGTCATGTTGGGGGCCCAACTCTAGTCACTACTAGTCACACTGCACATATATCACCAACCTCTGCTAGTCATGTTGGGGATTCATCACCAACCTCTGCTAATCATGTTGGGGGTTCATCATCTCCCTATGCTAGTCATGTTGAAGATTCGTCACGAACCTCTGCTAACCATGTTGGGCATTCATCGCCAACCTCTGCAAGTCATGTTGGATATTTGCTACTAGCCTCTGCAAGTCATGCTAGGAGCATGTCACCAGCCACTGCAAGTCATGTTGGGGGAATTCATATGATTTATAAGTCTATACATGTAAGAGGTAAGCTCAAGTTTCTTTGTAGGCTTTGCAAAGGAGATCACCTTACTTGTTTGTGCCATGCTACTGTTGTGTTACAAGAAGCGTGGTCCTTTGAACTTTCCTGGTGGCCCTTCGGGTTCTGAGTCGTGTTTGGTTTCCCAACCTTCTTTGGTTGATACAGCATTTTTGCCGATGCAATCTTCGGCCGACACCACTCTCGTTTTGGGAAGTGATGTGTCTCTGGACCATGTTGTCTCGCATCCTATTCAACTAGTGGTCGCGTCGATGCAATCTTCGGCCGACACCTCTTCTATTTTTAGGGGTGATGTGTCTCTCAACCTTGTTGTCTCGCATCCTATTCAACCAACAATTGAAGAAGTAGTCATGCCAATTCAATCTTTGGTCGATCCCACTCTTCTCTTGGAGAGTGGCCAGTCTAAGGAAGTGACATTGTCGATGCAATCTTTGGTCAATCCCACTATTCTTTTGGAGGGTGATGTGTCTTTCAACCATGTCCTTAGAATTTCTAGTCATGTACCTTCTAAACAAGGGAGCATTCCACTCTCTTTGTGTACGTTCCCTCCAAATCCTAGGGTGGTTTCCTTTGATTGGAATGATATTGTAGAGCCTCGACTTCCTTCTTCTACACCCTTCTAGATAAGGGGAATTCTTTGATATATTGTAGATAAGGTAACCTCTACAATTATTTTATCCTCCTCGACTTGGAAAGATTTGGTTTTTCCCAAGCTTATGTCATCCATCTGTGACTTTCTGACTTTTGACAGAAGTCCTGCATGGGATCCATGGCCTCCCCCATGATATGTTGCTTAGAACAGCATCCTCGAGTCTTGTTTAAGCTCTTTCCGAATCTCTCAAAAAGTGAAAATATTTCCGAGTGAACTTGTCTCTTTCACACTCATTAATTGGATTTGAAAGGACGTCTATTTGGTGTAATTTTAACCCTTTTTCGGACCAAGTAGACGCCACTACGATAGAATATTGACTCCATGTTTTACCTAATTTTTTCCTTCTCTAAGTCTCCTTTTTTAACATGTGGATCGTATTATACTTGTATTAGCCTTTTTGAAGGTATTATCAGGTTTCTTCTATCAATTTGCTATGGATCAGCTTAAGGTATGTGTTGTATTCAGTTTTGATGATTTTATGATGATTTATCCTTAATTGAATAAACCCAATCCATTAAAATTTGTCTTCTGATTGAAACATGTCGAAAATGAGATACAACCCTTGATCCGGCCTGTGATCCAGCCCTCAATCTAGTCCTTGATCTGGTCCTCGATCCAGCCTTCGATACGGAACTTGGAGCATAATGAGTTGTGGGTTGGTATATTAGTGGGCTCTTCCTAGAAAATGTGAAACGTGGGTTTTATCCCTGTTCGAACCCTCCAGCTATGGGACTCATTACATCTTGATTCGAAGAGTTGCATTCAGCGTCTATTTTGAGCGCATGAAGTTGCTAGAAGATGTTGTTTGTTATTGTTTTAATGATTTTTTGTTGTAGGAGAACATCGACCCTTCCAGTGGTCGACCTCTCAGTCATGTTAAAAACTCAATAAATACTGAGGTTTCTCAGATCAAAAGGACAACGATTTATAATACAGTCATTATACTGAATTTGCTTTGTAACTCGATTCTAGTGTTAATATAAGTGATGTGTTGATTGTATATTGAGTTGGAGTAGTACCACGACTACCTGTGGGGCCCACCAGTGGTCTGTGTATTGTGTTTACTTGTTGTAGATTCATATTTATACGTCTTACTCTTTTATGCAGGATATTTGTGATTTTCCATATCTAGGCATCTAATTGTATATTTTCTGACATATAACTCTTTTATGCAGGTTATCTACTTAGATTGTATTTCATAATCTATGTACATGATCTTGATCATTTCATTGTTCATATATACATATATCGTTCTCTTCTTGTTCACATAATTTGTATTCTAGTTTGCAAATTGGTCATTTAAATAGTACATATAACAGTCTTTTATGATTCCTTAAGTTATGGTTTAAAAACTAATCTTTGCAGGGTTGCATAGTTTATTACCTCTGTACTAGAATATTTCCAGTCTTGGTGTGATAGGATAGTGTTAATTTCGAATATTCTCTGAATATTGTTTATGGATTATGTTAATGTAAAGATATGTACTTAATCAATTCATATTTCTCAATGGAAAAGATTTCAGTAGACTGCCTTGTTTATACTCTACACATCTCTGTAGAAATTAACATTGATTTGATTCCGCTTGAATTATCAGTAGTACTAAGATGCCACCATGATATAATTTTCCATCATAGACACAACCACTACATTTAAATGTCTTTACGATGTTGTTTACTTTCAGTCAAATCAGACTAGTGTAAAAGATATGGTTTATTTCCTGTAGAACATAATTAATCATGGGTTTTTGAAAAGATGCTTCATAGAGTTCACTTCAAAGAGTTTCTTTTGAAATATAGCTTGTCTTTATAAACCCACTTTCCATAATTATAGATTACTCTTAAAAGAAAGATAGCTTGTTTTTATTCAATATTTGATTACTTAGAATAATGAGCTCACCATTCATGGTTGTAGATTACTCTGTAAATTTAAAGTAAATCTCATTGTCCAAACATAGTTCAGTTTTTTTAGAATCTCTTTCTAAAATAGAATTGTAAATTGAAGATAAAGTACCAATCCCTAGAATAAACCTTATTTTGCCTAGATAGATCCACTTTCCAAACCTCACAAGAAGTTAATCCTTTCTCTACCTTGACTCATACTGTGTCACAAGTCTAAGTCTACTTACCTTGTTCGATAATTTAATTGAGGGAAATTAAGGCATATAGTTTACCCATCATTTTTGGCGTCATTGTCGGGGAGTTGTCCAAAGGTAGAAAACAATTGGGTAGTAGATTATTTATGAGCATTAGTAATAGTTTGGTGGCAGGGGAACTTTAAGACGAGAGGTAAGAACCAGCGCATCTGTTATAGTAGGTTCCCCCAATCCCAATGGTAGTTTTCTGTTTGCTTCGCTTTCATGAACAAACCTAGGGGCCAAAAGGGTAGATATATCAAAACCAATCCAAAACTTCACACCAAAGTTCCTTCTGACCTTTTTGGATGAAGGAACACTCCATCTATAAACTCTGCAAAACGGTATCGTAAAGTACAAGTAGGAGATAGCTCAACCCAAAAAGCTAAAAAAGTTTCAGAAGAGACAAAAATTGGGGAAACCATGGAATAGAAAGTTTAGACACCAACAATAGTAGGACAGGAGGTAAAACCACTCGAACCTTCCAATTTCTCGTAATTAAAACCAGCCAACACAACATTTTCCTTTTTACCACCATCATGGGATTCTAACTTTATAGATATCATTGACCTTGAACAGGTGAATTACCTCTTTGGAAGTTCAACAAATATAGTTGTGTCACAAGTTGAAACAGAAACTTCTGAACCAATAGTTTCAACAGGCTCAAGCAAAGTTCCTGAAAACCAAATAGTAGATAATTTTTCCTATCAGATAAATATCTCTCCTGAAAAAGAACCTTGGGACGCCTCATTATCTCCAAGAATAGAACCATTAAAGTATTCTATTTTTTGGAATCATATCAGTATGGATGATCAGTAGGATCACAATCATGTGAGACATGATGAGGGAGAAGAAGTAGGAAACCAGACAAAAACCACTTTTGGGTTTCCAATTTTGGATACCACACAAAATGTTAATATGAAGAACATTCCACTTTCTACACTACCTTTTATGGTAAGAGCAGTGAGGACCCAGACACCTTCTTGTTTGAGTTTGACATCTTGTGTAGAAGTTATAACTACTTGCAAGATTCTAAAAAATTAAAACTATTTCTTTCCAATCTTAAAGATTTTGCACTTAGATGGTTCATGGGATTAAGAGAGTCTAGTATCAGATCTTGGGAAGATATGAATACCATATTCCTTAGGAAATACCAAGACTATTTAAAATCTAAAGATTATCGTAATGATATCTTTAAAATTCAACAATTATAAGATGAGAGTCTTGAAGATTACATGGAACAGTTTTCCTATATCTCACAAAAATCAAAATATCATGACCTTCCACACGATGCAATCAGAACTCTTTTTCTTAAAAGAAATTTGGAATAATATCTGGAAACACTTAATCTGATGGAATTAGGAGATGTCTCCCACAAACCATTTGTTGAGATTTGTGAGATGTGTAGAAACTACTCGAGAAGCAGGGTGAAAAATGGAAAGGGTGTTCGGGATCCCTATAGTAGAAACTCAAAAGGAGTTAGTTATGGTGGGAATACAAGGATGGAAATAAGAAACCTGTTAGAAAACTTTAAAATTGATATTTTAAGTACAATAGGTTCCCAATTGGACACTTTAAAGATTAAGAAGAAACAGGAGGAAGAGAATGTTGTGATGTGCATATTTTGTTCGAGGTGCAGGAGGAAGCATTCCTCAAGGGAATGCCCATTAGACAACATTTCAGTTTGTGGCTTTTGTACTGAAGATCATCCAACTGAAAAGTACCCATCACTGCATGGTTTATTATCCATTTATAAAAGTGGGGATCCTGGGGAACCTTCTTATGCACCTATAAGGCCATGGTAGCCTAGGGGTCAGCCTATGTACCAGGATCCACCACCTCAAGCTCCACCTTATTACCAACAACCACAACAGTGGAACTTAACAAATTGGAAAAACTGGTCTCCACGGTATGCTTCACACAATCCTTGGCTACAAGGATGGAGAGGAGGACATACCCAGGGAAACACTCAGATTCCACATGTTCCTATGCCCACTCATCCTTATCCACAGTTTCCACCAAATATCCAGCAACTTTTTCCAGGTTTTGTCCCTCCACCTTTACCTCCTATTCTACAACAACCTCAACAATTTCAAAATGCAAATTCCCCAAGACCAACATTATTACGAGAACAATCGATGCTTAACCAAAATAATAAACCAACCCAAGCTCTTCATAATGTCGAGTTGCAAACTTTTCCAACATATGTTATTTGTCATGTTCAATTACATGAGATTCAACTAAGGTCAGGGAAAGTTTTGGATAAATAGAAACCTTCAGTAGTCATCCGGGAGGAAGAAGATGATGAAACTATCGACCAGCCCACAGATGACACTAAGTGGGAAGATGTTAATATTCCCAAATATCAAGAACAAAATCTTCCTCGAAGTGAATCCTTGCAAACTACAAAATCCCCTCCCTATTCGGAGAGATTAGAAATCGAAAAACCAATGATTCAAATGGAATTTGACATTATAAACGAATTAAAAAATAGCTATGTCAAAATTCCCCTGTTACAAGAAATAATGGATATCCCAATTTACAGTAAGGTAATCAAGGAATTGTGTATCAAAAATCCAGGTAGGAAACAGAAAGATCCTCCAACAGTACATCTGGTAGGAGAGTTGTTTGAATACATATTAGAGAAACCTAGGGTCACAAAGTATGCAAACCTAGGGAATCCAGTAGTAATGATAACCATTAATAAGATTCCCATTAGAAATACTCTCATAGACCTAGGGGCAACCATTAATGGTATGACTGTCACTACCTTAGAAGAACCATAGTTGAAACACTTCCTTCGACCTACCCCAAGTATTTTGAAATTGGCAGATAAAACAAAAGTTATACCTGAAGGGATCTTGGATGATATCATAGTCACATTAGCATCATGGGAATATCTGGTAGACTTCTTTGTCATTCATTCAAAGGATCATGCTAAAGGGCATCTCGTTATTTTGGGAATACCTTGGTTGGCTACAACCAATGCATTCATTGGTTGTCAAGAAGGTGAAATGACTATCTATAATGGAATTTCTATGAAGAAACTTACGATATATCCACCGGCTCAACTTGTTATAGAAAATCTATGGTGGCTTGAATGTCCATATGAGAATGAAAACTAGGAAGAACCTGTGTTTCCTAGTGATCACTCTTGGGCACTTCAGGAGCAAAGAACAGAGAATGTGTTAAATCAATTCATTTATGCAATCACATGTGTTGATTTTCCTCAATCTTTCCCCCAATTTGAGTATATGTTTGGTGAATAATTTCAAGAACATTTGGATCCATCGACTCTTTATTCAACATCTTTTATATTTGAAATAGATGAATCTTCCATATCCTACACCATGCCTTATGAGATTAGTCCTGGCAAATTACTACATATCAATTTAGGACTAGATGCAGATCAACAAGAACAATTAGTGAACGTCCTTAAGGACCAATCATGAGAATTTTCCTGGGAATATACCGATATGTGGGGTATACACCCGGACACATGCATTCATCATATCTATACCCAGGCAGAAGTAGCACTTGTTAGGAAACCTCAGAGAAGGATGAATATAACACTAAAAGATATAGTGAAGGAGGAAATACAGAAACTATTGAATGTTGGTTTCATTTATACAATTTTTGACAGTAAATGGGTATCCCCACTTGTAGTGGTTCCGAATAAAGTAACCGGAAAATGGAGAATTTGTTTTGACCTCCGGGAAATTAATAAGGCCACTCTTAAAGATTATTTTCCTCTTCCCTTCAATGACTAAGTCTTGGATACCTTGTCAGGAAAATGATACTTTTCCTTCCTCGATGGATATAGTGGATACAATCAAATTCTAATATCACCGAAGGATCAGGACAAGACTACTTTCACTTGCCCTTGGGGAACTTATGCTTGTAGAGTCCTACCATTTGGTTTGTGTAATGCTCCTACCACATTCCAACGAGCAGTATTAGGGATATTTGTTGATCTCATTCATGATTGTGTGGAAGTGTATATGGATGATTTTACAGTATATGGTAATACTTTTCAAGAATCCCTAGACAACCTGAGGAAAGTTCTCATTAGATGTCAAGAGATGAATTTATCCTTAATTCATGAGAAGTGTAAAATGTTAATGATTGAAGGAGTAGTCTTAGTGCATCATGTTTCATCCGAAGGGATTAAAGTGCATCCTGCTAAGATTGAGGTAATTGTCAAACTCCCACCTCCAAAGACTCGAAAGGAGGTGAGAATATTTCTAGGACATGCCATATACTACTGACAATTCATTGAAAATTTTATGAAAATTTCCGCACCAATGTTTGGATTTATCACAAAAGATGTTGACTTTCTTTGAACTGACCATTGTCAAACTGCCTTTGAAACTTTAAAATCTAAATTATCTGTGGCACCAGTTCTTAGAGGACCCAATTGGGCCCTTCCATTCCATATATCTATTGATGCCTCTGATACTGCAATAGTAGGAGTGTTAGGACAAAAAGAAGACCAACAATCCTATGCCATTTACTTTGTAAGTAAGAACTTGACTCATGTTGAGATAAATTATACAGTCACTGAGAAAGAATTCTTAGAAGTCATCCATGTCATCAACAAGTTTCGCCATTATATCATAGGATATGAAGTATTTGTACATACATATCACTCTTCCATTAGATTTCTCATGAACAAACCTATTACCAATGGTCGAGTAACTAGGTGGCTCCTTTTATTACAAGATTTCAATATTACTATCCTTGATCGACTAGGAAAAGAGAACTTAGTAGTTGATTTTATCTCTCGCATTTATCATGAAGGTGATAGTATACCTGTTGATGATAGGTTTCCAGATGAGCATGTCTTCGCCATCTCCATAAACACTCTGTGGTTTGCAGATATGGAAAATTATTTAGCCACTAGAAAATTACCAACTCATTTGTCGCCTCATGAAAAACGTCAAATTATAACACAAAGTGCTAACTATTCATGGGTTGGTCATGACCTTTTTCGTACTGGACCAGATTTGATCATTCATAGATGTGTCTGGGAAGATGAGATAGCATAAATCCTATGAATTTGTCATGATGGACTGTTTGGTGGGCATTTTTCCGATAAACGTACAACATACAAGGTTTTACATTCAGGTTCCTATTGGCCTATCATTTTCAAGGATGTTGCTAAATATGTAAGAAGTTGTGATAATTGTCAAAGGATAGGAAAACCCACATCAACTGATGAAATGTGTTTACATACCCAGGTTATGATCAAACCTTTTAAGAAATGGGCCCTTGAATTTGTAGGACCAATTTCCCGCATGTCTTGTAAGAAGAACTATATTCTTGTTTGCACAGATTATGTCACTAAGTGGGTAGAGGGAAAATCCTTGTTTAGGGCTACTGAAAAATCCGTTGTTGAGTTTATTTATGAATATATATTTTACCTTCTTTGGTGGTCCTCGTGATATTGTCACGAACCAGGGTACACAATTTACTTCTAAGCTGATGAAGGAATTAACAGAAAAGTATGGGATAAAACATCGCAAGTCCTCTCCATAGCACCCACAAGCTAATGGCCAAGTGGAATCAACAAACAAAGTACTAGAAATTATCTTGACCAAAATTGTCCAACTACATCATAAAGATTGGGTTGAAAGACTTCCAAAGGCTTTGTGGGAATATCGTACCACATGGAGAAACACCATTGGACATACCCCATACGAATTGGTTTACGGAAAAAAAATGCTCTTACCTATTGAATTCCAAGTAAGAACCTTCTGTATTGCTGCACAATTTGGATTAGATTTAGATGAGGCACAAAAACAACGAGTCCTACAATTGAACGAATTGGATAAAATTAGATAGGATGCTATCCAAAGGACAATCTTAGTTCAAAACCAGCGAAGCAAATGGCATGATAAATTCATTAAAAAGAAGCAATTTCAACCTGGAGATTGGGCTCTATTGTTTGATTCAAGGTTTAAAACTTTTAAAGGCAAACTTACCACTCGATGGTTAGGTCCTTATGAAGTGGTTACCATGTTTGATAATGGGGCTGTAAAAATAAAAACAATTGATGATGAACATGTCTCTTTTGTAGTAAATGGGCATAGACTTAAACTTTATCATAAGATTGTTTCTAAAGAAGACTTTATACAAGTCATGTCAGTTGACAAGGCACTAGCCTTGGTGGATTGGGAATTTTCTTCTCCTTCTCCCTGTTCTTGAAATATTTTGATTTATGTTGTACATATGTAAATATTTTAGAGTGTGGTTTTTGACAGGCAGTTTTAGAAATTTTGCAGGTATTCATTTACAAATGGACACTTTCAAGGAAGCTAAGAAAAATGGGAGTATTTTACTTCAAAAGAACATGTTACTATAACCAAATTTCATCATCTTATTAAGCACCATTTGAGTAATGAGTACTTTTATCATGA
>ML847407.1:28386-49542 GCA_009831015.1 Picea engelmannii | reverse complement strand
ATATATATATAATTTTATATAAAATTGACAAAATAAAAAAAGATAATGAATATATAGCTAATTACCATGGGACAATATTCATTCGATCTGTCATCAATGTGACCATTTTTCCTACAATGTTCTGTATTTGTTGCTATTAAAATTCTTACGGGACATCTAAGGCAAAAATTTTTACAAGGGCAATAACATCTACCATCACCCTTTTCACCCACTTTACTTTTTTCCCCACCTCTAACAACATTTTGCGACATTCTTCCGCAAAAAAATACCCTTTCAGAACCATCGTTGTTATAGAAAGATTGTCGCAACATCTTTAAATCATCAAATATTTATAGTCCAATTTTAGGTCACAGTCGTCGCAATTGCGGTGACTGTGATCTAAAAATATTTTTTTTTACCTATTTATTTGTCATTTTTAACGATCAATTTTAACGTTAGGTCAGTTGTCGCTCTTGCAATGAACATTGACCATATTAATTTAAACAAACTATTTGCGTTTCTCTTGCGACGAAAATTGACCATATTAATTTAGTCAAAGTATATGCGTCGAGATAGCGATGAATACGGGGTGGATTTAGATAAAATGAACTTTTTCTCTTGCATGTCGCGACGAAAGAGTACTTTCGTCGCAAGTGGTCGTCGCAAATTTTTCAATATGTAGTAGTGAGAGGTACTTGCAGAAATGGTGGGGGGGGGGAATTGGGAAATATGTCTAAACCTATATTCTATGGAAGAGTTTCTTTTGAACATGACACCCTTTCACTCGCTTTGTGTCTAGGTTGGAAAATCTGCTTGTCACTTGATCATACTCCCTTGTAAGATTAAAAATCAGTCTGTGATCCCTGTTTTTGAGTCAGTGTTTCCAAGATAGTTTTCGTGTCATCAATATGTTCAAAGAGAAGTTAAACTCGGAAAGCCTTCTATTGTGTCTGCCTTTTTTGCAGTCCTTAAGCCTTCTATTGCATCGTTCATCCCTGAGTTAGTCCTAAGTCACTTGTTACTCTGATGTACATCAAATCTTGTTACATGTTTCATGTCATTGATGGGGGATACATTAAGGCCCTCCTATGATGAGTCTTTTCCTATCAACTTCAACTCATTATCCAAGAATTAGACTTAGAAACAAATTGGTACCTTGGAACTTGAACGCCTCAATGGCAGGTTTCCCCACTACTGACAGTGGGTTTTCATTATTGAACCCTAATCAGGATATTCCACTAAGTGTTCGACTTCATCTCATTAATTCACATTCGTTGGATTGTACTAGAGTACCTTGGGATTCATTCACATTAATGGTGATTTCCCTCACACTTGTTAAAGGTATTCATTAATGACCGGTAATCAAGTGGTTTCTACCATGTTCGACTTTAGCACATGTATTCGCATGGTTAGATTCGTACTATAGAGTGGTGGAAATGAAGACCCTGGATATTTTCTGACAGATTCAGGTTGTGTTGGATTCTATTTAGATTGTATTGTCGCATAGATCCACAATGTATGTCTCATGGCTATGCTCAAATTTGAGCCTTTAACACATAAATCCACAGTGTATTTTTGGTGGCTATGTTCATATTTGAGTCATATTGGCATGGATCCATAGTGTATGCTTGGTGGCCATGACCTGTCTTAATTGACATGAATCTTTTCATGTCGGCATTTATTCTTTGAGACATTTGTATTATGAGTATGGGAATGCCTACCTCAGTGATGATATATTATTGTATTGTATTTCCTTGTTTGTTGGTAGGTTTTCGACCGGTTGTTCCTTGCTCCCTACACACACTCGACAAAGTATTTCAGCTATCACTCTGTTCTAACTTCATACTTTGGGGGGATCTCTGTTACACATTATTTTTGTCACCCCTATGATCGTTAATGATGTAAACCTATCCTTTGTCTTTAGAAGGATCAGTGGCCTGAATTCCTGAAAAAAGAAGGGATAAGAACTTTTACTGAGAGAAGAAATTGTATTTTCCTTTGTAAAAACTCTATTAAGGAAGGTTGTCGCAATTTGAACTATATATAGGGTGTGACAATGATTGGTCATCACCCCCTAATCTAAATCTAGTCTGCGATGTCTCTGCAGGCTGCACTATACTTAGGGTGCGACGATTTTCGTACGTGGGAAAAATGAGCATCTTCTCGATGTTTCTAGAAAGAGAAGCTTCTATGGTGAGGTGGCCTCCAATCAGTTTGGATATTACTCACTTTTATGATTTAGTGGGATCGTCCTAACCTCCTCACCTTATCCTCTTCAGCTTATAAAAGGGGAGGAGCTCTCATGGAGAAAGTTAGGTGTTTTGTAGCTTGGATTTTTTGGAGCTTGTATGGTGGCTTTGAGATTTTCTTTGTCAAGATATATTGTTGATCTCAGAATCCATGGAGAAGAAGTGTGTGGGAAGAAAGGAACTATTCGAAGGGACCTTATGACATCAAGGATTTGGTTGTAATATCTCTTTTTAATATTTAATACAGATGCACTTTTCTTTCCTATATGAATCTTATTTGTTTATATTGTATGATTCCTTGATCACATACATAGTTTCATATCAAGTAGGATTGTTATTCTTGTCTTCGTTGGATTTTGTTATTTTGCAGATATTTCTCCATAAGCCTCATGACGGAGCTTGGATTGCATTGGAAAAGTCAGATATTCGATATTTAAAAGGTATATTCTAGATCTATTTCTCATTTAATAATTGAAATCTAAGGAAAGAGTAGTGTATTGTCTTGTTTTGTTCTAGTTTTGTAGTGAAGCTAGGGGGGTTGATTTGTGTCTGCACTTAAAAATTAGCCCGATAACACCCTTTGAAATCAATCCTTTAACATCAATAACAACATAGTACAACATTGCACACACTGGTTGATCATCCCACATAGTGCGTTCAATGAAATTTCATCCTTCATTAGTTCTAAACAACTCTTTAAGAAACTTTTCAAAGTACTTACCTTCTCAACTACCATTAATGTCATTGAATGGTACTAGGTTGGAGGCATTTCATACAAAAGTGGCATGTCATACATAGGTTGTGAATTCGATGTTACCCATTATGTTTCCAATAATTTCTTCCTTTCTTTATTGTATGTGTCTCTTTCCTTCCAAGGATCAAATGTAGGATGAGTTTTTGTCACTTTCTTAACTCACTGGTTAGTCTAATGTAACACACCCATGATGGGGAAAAACATAAAAAAAAAAAATCAATCTCATTACAGGAACAGATTATCTCTTTCTACGGTTTCTAATTTGGAAAGTCGAGGAACCAGCTCGACCTCCCGGTCAAGGATATCTGATTCTGGAGCAAAACGACTCTCTGATACCTTGATGGTCTCGTTATATAATTAAACACAGACCCTTTTGAATTCCTACTGCAGGTCTAGTGGTACCCGCGACCTTCCCTCTGCCCTTGCGAAATCTCTGAGTTTTGGCTCTAGCCTCTTTTTTGATAAGACCCTCCTTGAGGTGACCTTGGGCGATAACCTCACATAACCATGCGATTGTGGGCATGGGCAAGGGTGGTTTGAAACCAAACTACTTTTCACCCCACAATTCATCTCGAGTCTCCATGTGTCCTTTCTCCAAAACCGCGGTCTGGATTGCGGCCCTCCCTCAACTTTTTAAAGTTCACGCACCTTCGATCCATGCAATATGACGGGACCTTTGATCTCATGATCTTGATGGTACTCCTAAACTGACGCCTCAAATCTGCCCCTTTTTAAATCAACGGACGTGATTTTCTTTGGGACTTCAACATTCGGCGTTTTGAACTCTCAAACCTTGTTTTCTCTACAATGGATATCTCCCAGAGTGGAAGATCTGTTGACACTTGTCCCTCTCAATCAGGAATTTCACATGAACTCTGGCTCTCCGGCCTTCAGGAGTTCTTGTTCAATACCCTCTCTTTCTTCTGGAGTGATTTTTCCTAGAGTGGCAGATCATTTGTCACACATCCTCTCAAAATCAACAGCCCTGGTCCTCTTCGGAAGTTCGAAACTTTTCAACCAAGACTAGATCTATGGCCTTCAGCTCCCTTCCAGATCAACGGTCAAGATTCTTCTTAGGAACTTCTACGCTTTCAAATTCTTCTCCTTTGCATTCTCCCAGAGTGCTTCCACCCTGAGTCCACAATCTATTGACACATACCCCTCTTGGTAATCAATGGCCACGACCTACTTCAAGTCTTTACCCGAAATCCACAGACTTACACCAACTATCCTATGGATCCAATGATTGACGCTTACTTCAGACAATTTGACAGTTGTCGTTTACTTTGGGTATTTTCCCGGAGTGTACAAGCTTACACCACCTGTCCTCTGGATCTGACGCTTGAGATATACTTCACTCTCCGGCTCTCTGGGATTCGAAAATTTCAAATCTCAACTAAAACTCGTGGAGTGATTTCTCCGAAATCCATGATCTGTCATCACATGTCCTTCTCGATCTGACAGTCCAGATCTCCTTCAGCTCTCTGGGGTTCGGAAATCTCAATTCTCAAACTTTTCTTCCTTCTGAGCTCACGGTTTGCTGACACGTGTCTTCTGATGATCAACAACCGAGATTCTCCTCCTGGTGATGAACAACCTCAATTTACTTCAGCTATTTCACCTCCTCCTGGTCTACGAACTTTCAGAGTTGTGGACCTTGCACCACCTGTCCTTCTTGAATATCGATGGTCCCAATATACTTCGAGACTTTGGGACTTCGGTAAGTCCACTCTCCTACATCTGAAAAGAACTAAGACTTAGGAACCCTACTTCTATCAGATGGTTTTTGGTCTTCTGTGTTGTGATCTAATGGCCACTCTCACTCCTCCTCCTGAGCTTATGATCCCTTCCGACTTAGAAGATTATCTAAGTGTTCAAAGGCCTCAACCTTTGTTCATCCTATGAGTCTGTCTCTTGGATCTTGTTTGCACTTCTGAAAAGTGATTATCTCTTCTGAGCTTGATCTCCTTGAGGATTTTGATTTCCCACGCACTCCTTGAATTTTAGGGATCTTGTAAAACTCAGATCAAAGGTCAATGGCGATTGATGGTTCACAGTAATTTTGGGGCCCCAACATGCATGCTCTTTATCAAAGAGTTCGACCTCCACAATATGGAAAGTGCTCGCCCAACTTGGTCTAACCGGAATTGTTGATCTTCCATCCCGACAAGATCAACGGCACTGGTGAATTGCGAGTCACAAACTAGCACATCCACTACTTTCACTTTCTCACTCTGCAATGATCCCCAACCATCGATTAAAACGGGTGGTTGGTATTTGATTCAGTAAATCCAATGAGTATTTGAGCCAATCTGACGATCGAGATGGCCTCTCCTCCCGTTAAGCGGCTCGCATCCATATTCGTTGTCATATTCTTAAGTCATCGGTAGTTTGGGTAACTTGACTATCATCTACTTCCTAGATCTAACGGTCGAGATGTTTCCCGGGCATCCTCCGATGTAAGGCTCAGAGTTAACTTCGGGACTTCAAAATTTTGAGGATTTTACCTCCCTTATGACGAACTTGTTCAATTCATCGAACTCACGAAGTCCGAATGGCTCCAAGGGTTAAATCCCACACTATTTCCCATATCCAACGGTCACAAAAAACCATGGCTCTTTTTGAACAAATTTTCATCCATTCTCCTTCAAAAAAAAGGTACCTTCCCTTTCGATACTTCGACCTCGCTACTCTTCCTAAGCTTTGAAAGATCTGAAAGACTTAAGAGCTCTACGCTCTTTCTCCTAAACTCAACATTTAGAAGGGTCTTATGCACACCCCTTGCGCTATTGTATTAAGTTTAGAACTCAAGAAGTTCTCAGTCTCTTCCCGCCTCGTAGAGATTCCATGCATATCTGCACTATCTCTCCTGAGCTTAACATATTTCATCCTCCTAGATACTTAGGGAAACTAGGAGTGTCGACGGGCACCCGTGAAAACTGTGCCCAAGGTTGACGAACTCATAGTCCACTTATTTTAACTTAAGCCATCACAGGGCTCGAGAATTTACGTATACAAATCAGGAAATATCGTACTCACTTAAATACACAATTTAAGCAAGAATAAAGAGATACAGTATAACCATTAAGCAAGTAGGCACATCCCTGGGTCATTCACAGTATATCTAATTTTATTACATAATTATAGTTCAATTTCACAGTGTATGAGAATACTTATCTATTACAAGTTGCATCCAACTAACTGACTGCGGGTGTGCACCTTTCCACCCAACCATAGGCTCAGAGGAATTCATTCTTAACACTCCGACCACTCCCGTGCCAAGCCATTATATCACTAGGGAACTTACACCATTTCTCAGAGAGACTCTCTCTGGCACAACAACCCTGTGAGGTTTATCAGATGCTTCCTCAGCATCAAGCTCACGTTTGGGTCCTTCATGTTGTGTTCTCTACACTTCCTTTTGGGTTCGCACATCTCCCTTACGAGCTTGTTCTCTCCTCTCCTTTTTTGCCTCTTGCTTTATCTCTGTATGTATCTTACCTTCCCTTCTTTGGAAGGTTTTATGACCTGTCCTATTCCTTCTGTCAGAAGGAAGCTTGAGTCTACAGGTCTCTGTGGTACTTTGGGCTGACATTCTGCAACTAGACCATACTTCCATTCATGGGGGTGGTTGATAATTCAACCACTGGTCCTCTCTTCATTAATTGATCTCTTTCCTCTAGAGATATCATGGATCGTGCTTCAAGGCTTCACCCCCAACAGTTAGTTATGGGTAGTTTAACAATAATACATTTACATTGTCCACATGCCTTGACATGGTAATCCTATTTTATGATTAATTACAAGATGGGGGAAACAAGGTGTTACAATTCCCTCCCCCTTGAAGGAACATTTTCCTCGGTGTTCTTTCTCAAAAACACCTGTCATGCCTTTCTCACTCAGCTGTTTCAGAAATCTTGATCCTTCTTTCCCGGTCAGGTCCTTTTTTAGACCCTTAATCTTGGTCACCTACTTTCAACAATTCTTTGACAACAAGCATGTTAATCATAGTCTTATGCGAAAACATTGCATAAAAATTTCTAGGAAAACTTCATAATATTAGCACAATAAATATCTGCACAGTTTTTGGATTTGTATCCACATGATTGTTTTGTTATCTAGACTCATTGTTTTTCCTTGAAATACCCATTGGGTACATGATCCCAATCAATATTTTACAAGAACTATTAAGGTATCCTCTTCCTTTCGGTCACTCACCCTCCAGGCCCAGGCTCAGGCATCCCCTTCTCTGCTATACAGTCCCTCGAGTGATCCATCTTTCCTTGCCAAGGATTTCTCACACAGGAAGAACTACCCCATCGTGTGCAAGATCCCAATCAATAGTTTACAAGAACTATTAAGGTCTCCTCTTCCTTGTGGTCACTCAACCTCCAGGCCCAGGCTCAAGCATCCCCTTCTCTTCTATACAGTTCCTTGGGTGATCCATCTTGCCTTGCCAAGGTTTTCTCACACAAGAAGAATTCTAGAGACTTTAATGAGCCTTATAGTTGAGGTGTCCCTTGGAATTTCTCTGTCGAGGCGTCCCTCTGGCTTGTGTTACCTCAACACAACATATTCTAGGTGATCATGGCTTACCATGGGGTTCTCATGGCTCAGCAGTAGCCATTTTTCATGCTTTTACAGCTTGACATCCTTTCAGATCAACAAAAGTTAGGGACGAAGGGTACTCTCCTTCCCATAGCACAAAAATAGTTAGGGACGAAGGTTACTCTCCTTCTCCTGAATCAATCATAGATAGGGATGAAGGTTACTCTCCTTCTCTCGAGTCAATCATAGAAAGGGACAAAGGTTACCCTCCTTCTCCCAAGTCAGTCTCTATTTCCTGCGATCAGAACATACTCTTTTTCATAGTCCTTCCTTGAACCCAAGAGCTCAGTCTCTCGTCTCTGCACTCTTTGAAAATATTTTCCTTTCACCTGTATCACAGGTATACAGAAATTCATGAGACATCATAAATTTCAAATTCAAATTTTTCTTGTAAATCTATCACCTACAGATTTTCCAAATTCCACACTTTGTTTTCATATTTGTTTTGCACAGGAACCAGATTCATAATTATGGGACTTTCCTTCCCATAAAGGTTTGGATCAGCAAGAAATTTGTCTTCCTTATGGGACTACAACGCTGCCATATCCCATGCCCCTTTTATTCTTGCACTTTCAAATTCAATCAACCAAACAAATTGTTAGTTTTCCATGCACATACCTTTTATTGCACCTTTATAACATTGTCACAAACAATTTCAGAATTGTGCATACTAACAATAAAATTCACTTTCTCAAAAAGGAAATACCATTCCTTGCATTTTGGCTCAGTAAGCAATTGGTCTTCCTTATGGGCTTACAATACCGCCATATCCAAGACCCATTTGCTCCCTACAATTCATTCTTTACACAGCCAAACAAATTGTTAGTCTCTCATGYATCCATGTAAACATATATATTCAAAACTATGCATRCTAAGACTTCATCACATCTATATAAACATGAAAAGGGAATCCCATTCCTTGCCTATGCCTCATTTCAACATACCAAACCTTTCAAAACATAATTCAACATTTCACAGGATTTAACAAATGTGCCAASATTCATGGCCACATTCATACCCAATGCACTCTTGCATTGATTTCAAGTCTTCCACACTTTACGAAAAGTACTTTTCCATGGTGCGTTGGAGCTTAGCCAAGATTTTCACCATATGACCTATTCATTTTCATTCATTCTTACAGMAGGACCATACTTCCTACCATAGGCCGATCACGATTCCAAAACAGTACACATGAAACTCAAAAGTTTCACATGAATGCCTTTAAGAATTCCTCCTTCATTAATAACGAGGGTGCCAACACTCATGGCCACCCAAATTGTTTTTCCCTAACACCTACACTATGTAAGTAGAAATATTGGAAGGTCCTCCTTCCTCAATGGAAAATCCATTGTCTATCCTTTATGAAAAAATGCATTTCATCAAAGCAATTCCACGCAATGTGCTAACTAGGATCACCTTCATTCCCATAGAGCCAGTCCTCGTGACCACGGTCTAAAACAGAGTGCTAAACTCTACCTTCCTTGACTAGCCCGGATGGACTCTATTTTCTCTCCACGTGATCGAGAGCTGTGACCTCAACTCTATTTGTTTTGGTGCTATTGTTTCAGCTCCTGTGTCCAATAGTTATGATCCTTGCTACACCCCTTTCCTGCAAATCAATGGTGCAGATCCGTCTTTTTCCAGATCTAACAATTGCAAGGGATTGCGGAACCTTAATCGGCTCGCGGTTTAATTCTTCTTCTGATCCCCGCAAAGAATACAGGTCATCGATCTTATCATACGACTGGCATTTGATCCGATAATTCTGGTGGATCTTGAAATCGATCTGACGACTGAGATTGGTTTCCTTCCGATGAACGGCTCATGTTCATTTCCTCTACTAGGGTCTTGATTAACCTGATTCAATCAGGGTTTTCTTTCGTGATCCTCATGATCTCTATATGTAGTTGATCGAAGGGATTCCTACGATCTCTTAGTAAAGTTTTTTTACCTTTTGAGTCAACAGAGATCATTTGGTTCAGATGTTGTTGCATCATACACTTAATATTCACTGCCAAAGGTTCATACCTCCAACATTTGGGTTCTCTCTCCATAATCATACCCTACTTGGGTATCCAAGGCCTACAACTTCCCTTTCAAAATTCAGTGAGACAATAAAATATTTCGGAAGGGATTCTCACCCAAATATTTTCATACCTTGAGCCACATAAGAATGAACATTTTTATACCTATTCTCGGCTGCTAGCACTCTCCTTCGATTTTTACCTCATCAGCAGTGCTTTAGCGGGATTTTCACAGTCCTATCAACAATATTTTGACCGTATCCTTCCCATGGTCATCCTCTTCTTGAGGTTTCCCATTATTGGTAATTGTCTTCCTCAATAGTCCCAATTCCTTTGTATACACAACATGCATCATTAGTTGTAATATCAATTAAAATGCACGTATCATAACATTCAAACCCATAAAAATTCTTCAAATGTCCTAGCACATCTTTATGCACTGCATCACATTATCCTGAAGGGTTTCCATGAATGCAATACAGACAGTTCTCAACTGTTTCTGCAGTAATACAATCATCATCACTATGGTGTCAAAACATTTACTTTTATTAGTAAGTCATCTCTTTCATTCCAAAGGAAACATAGCACATAGCAAGAAAGGAGTTAGTGGCTCTCCCCTTCTTCCAATTCTTTCTACACCGTCGGGGACTTTCCAGCCCAGCTGAGTTGTCTCTAAAGGCTTCACTGCCTTTTATTAACATGGCTTCAACCCAGCCTATTCAATCAAACATACTCCTTTATTCATTCATTAGTCTTCTATTCATTACATGATGCTTTCAAAATGTAATCCGAGATTCTTATATATATGTATGTATGTATTTATGTATTTATGTATGTATTATGTATTATATAATATATATGAATATATTATATTATATGTATGTATATATATATATTACATACATACATACATACATACATATACATACATACATATACATACATACATACATACATATATATATATATATATAGATAGATAGATAGATAGATAGATAGATAGATAGATAGATAGATAGATAGATAGATAGATAGATAGATAGATAGATATATGTAAGCTTGTAGCTCACTGCTCAGTTTCTCAGTAGTTATTAAGGTTGTGACTCTGACCTCCTGACAGATTTTTCACATAGTTCTTCCACAGGGAACTCCTTCGGCATGCAACTTCCTTATTGCACGTCCATCACTATCTGTGTTGGACTCAACCTTGAGTTAGCTTTTATCTGTTTACCAAATATTCCCTAAGGAATATAAACATGCATCTTTGTCATGTACCTAATTATGTATCCATACGTATTCTGGTTTTGTTATCTTACATCCATGATGTATTTAACTATATTCATAATCCTAAGCCTACATGTACCTATCATACGTATATTTCATAGTCCACATACATCTTTACTTTTAAGATCATTCAACTCAGGATTGTTCACAATCCTTCTCATATGATTCTCAAAGGCATAATCATTTGCCTCTTATTATGACAACAGAGCATCTTTGCTCATTTACCCTTTTATCTAATTATATTAGTATTCCCTGAGGAAATGGAATACCTTCCCCTCAAGCTATTATTTGGAATAGAACTTTCATGACTCTTCAGAATGGAGTCAGCTATGCATCCATAGTATTCATTTAATCTGGACAAGAGAAAATCTTGCTTTATATTTCACTCATCATAGCAACCATATGGTGTCTACAACTATACTCTTTCATCATGTATGTGCATCACTTGCACGTTTAATATCATTCATACCTAACTGGCATCAATATCATACTTCATAATAAGAAGCTTCACATTGCATTAAACCCATTCACTCAAGCATAATTAAACACAGCTAAGAATTCATCATGCTAGCTTATTGCTTACACCTTTTCCATGTCATTCACACACATGGACATATCAGACTTATATATCCCTTTTTCCAAGGATATTCCAAGCATCCTTATGATCATGTATACACATTTGTGTATATGTAGGTGCATCTATTGCACCTTTTTACCTAATGCATTCACTTGATAGTTTAATTTCATCATTAGTGTCCTTTAGTTTGATATTTCAGTCACTTACAGGACTAATCTCACAGTCATCTCTCATGTTCATGTTTCCTTCTCTCATGTCTATAACTAACTAGGGTCAATTTCCTCTTTATGCGACAACGTCTAGCAAGAAAACCTCCTTGCCTCAGCGTCCATAGGGTTTTACCCATCTCACTTTTCTCTTGTCATGAGGAGTTATATACTCTGAGTTTAATATAAAGAAATAACTATAACTACCAAGGATCCTACCTGATCCTATCAGATTCCTTTAAGCCCACAAAGGTATTAACCATTATATATTCATCCATCATCAGTGTCTGAGGTTCCAACTCCCCATGCTTAGAAGTAGTGTTACAAACATCAGGTCATCCGTCCTTCGGGTTGCACCTGCTCTTGACAGAACCCTGCCACCTTCAGCTATCCACATTCAAGTCTAATTATAAATGTTAATTAGCATATCCCTACTCTAGTAAGAGTAGTTATCACTTTGACAAGGGATAAAGAATTCTTCTGCTGAAATTCAACAAGAATTCCCAAAAATCATTGGTTCAATCTGCATTCCTTCTCCTCAAGGAGTAAATGCAGATAAAAATACCTCTTTACACAACTCGTGCATGAGCCCAAGAAGGCCAAGCATTGTAACCATGCTCTGATACCAATTTGTAACACACCCACGATGGGGCAGAATATAAAAAAAATTGTGTTCTCCTTACATGAACAGATTCTCTCTTTCTACGGTTTCTAATTTGGAAAGTTGGGGAACCATCCCGACCTCTCAGTCAAGGATATTCAATTCTAGAGCCAAACAACTCTCTGAGAGCTTGATGGTATCGTTCTATAATTAAACAAAGACCCTTTTGACTTCCTGGTGCAGGTCTAATGGTACCTGCGACCTTCCCTCCGTGCTTGCGAAATCTCTGAGTTTGGGCGCTAGCACCTTTTCTGATAATACCCTCCTTGAGGTGACCTTGGGAGATAACCTCACATAACCACATGATTGTGGGCGCAGCCAAGGGTGGTTTGAAACCAAACTAATTTTTTCCCCGCAATTCATCCCGAGCCTCCACATGTCCTTTCTCCAAAATCATGGTCTGGATTGCGTCCAACCTCAAATTTTTAAAGTTCATGCACCTTCGATCCCTGCAATAGGACGAGACCTTTGATCTCATGATTTTGATGGTGCTCATGAACCGATGGCTCATATATACCCCTTTTTAAATCAACAAACGTGATTTGCTTCGGGACTTTGGCGTTCGAAGTTTTCAACTCTCAAACCTTGTTTTCTCTATAGTGGCTATCTCTCGGAGTGGAAGATCTGTTGACATCTGTCCCTCTCAATCGAGCATTTCACATGAAATTTGGCTCTCCAACCTTCGGGATTTCTTGTTAAATACCCTCTCTTTCTTTCAGAGTGATTTCCCCTGGAGTGGTAAATCATTTTCCACTCGTCCTCTTAAAATCAACGGCCCTGGTCCTCTTTGGGACTTCGACACTATTCAACCAAGACCAGATCTATGACCTTCAGCTCCCTTCCCGATCAACAGTCAATATTCTGCTTCGAAACTCCGGTGCTTTCAAACTCTTCTCCTTTGCATTCTCCCAGAGTGCTTCCACTCGGAGTCCATGATATTTCGACACGTACCCCTCCTAGAAATCAACGGTCAGGACCTACTTCAGGTCTTTACCTAGAGTCCACAGACTTACACGACCTTTCCTCTGGATCCAACAGCTGACATTTACTTTGGACGATCTGACGGTTGTCATTTACTTCGGGTCTTTTCCCAGAGTCTGCAGGTTTACGTCACTTGTCCTCTGGATCCGATGTTTGAGATATACTTTGCTCTCCAGCTCTCCGGGGTTTGAGAGTTTAAACTCTCAACTAAAAATCGCAGAGTGATTTCTCTGGATTCCATGATCTGTCATCACATCTCCCTCTAGATCTGATGGTCCAGTTTCCTTCGGCTCTCTGGGGTTCAGAAATATCAATTCTCAAACTTTGCTTCCTCCTGAACTCACAGTTTTTTGACACGTGTCTTCTGATGATCAACGACCCACATTCTCCTCCTAGTGATGAACAACCTCAATTTACTTCGACTATTTCACCTCCTCTTAGTCTATGAACTTCCGAAGTTGTGGACCTTGCGCCACCTGTCCTTCTTGACGATCGACAGTCCCAAACTACTTCGAGACTTTGGTAAGTACATTCTCTTGTGTGTGCAAAGCACTAAGGCTCGGGCACCTTGCTTCGATCAGACGACTATTGGTCCTTTGCACTGTGATCCAACGACCACTTTTTCTCCTCCTCCTGAGCTTATGATCCCTTCCGACTTAGAAGATTATCTAAGTGTTCAAAGGCCTTGATGTTTGTTCCTCCTACGAGTCCATCTCTTGGATATCGTCTACACTTATGAAAAGCTCTTATCTCTTCTGAGCTTGATCTCCTTGAAGATTTTGATTTCCCACGCACTCCTTGCATTCTAGGGATCTCATCAAACTTAGATCGAAGGTCAACGACGATTGAAGGTTCACAGTAATTACGAGGCCCCAACATGAATTCTTTTTATCAGAGAGTTCGACCTCCGCAATTTGGAAATTTCTCGCCCAACTTGGTCTAACTGGAATCGTTGATCTTTCAGCCTGACGAGATCAACGACGCTGGTGAATTTTGGGTCGTGAACTACCGCGTCTGCTAATTTCACTTTCGCGCTCTGCAATGATCCCCAACCATCGATTAAATCGAGCAGCTAGTGTTTGATTTGGTAAATCCAGTGAGTATTTGAGTCGATTTGACGACCGGTATGGCCTCTTCTCCCGTTAAGCGGCTCGCATCCTTCTTCGTTGTTAGATTCTTAAGTCATCGGTAGTTCGGGTAACTTAACTATCGCCTACTTCCTAGATCTGACGATTGGGATATTTCTCGGGCATCCTCATATCAAAGGCTCAGAGTTAACTTCGGGACTTCTGAATTTCAGGGATTTTACCTCCCTTACGATGAACTTGTTCAATTCGCCGAACTCGCAAAGTCTGAATGGCTCCAAGGGTTAACTCCCACACTCTTTCCTGTATCCAACGGTCACAATAGACCGTGGCTCTTTTCGAATAGATTTTTATCCATTCTCCTTTGAAAGAAAGGGAGCTTCCCTTTTGATACTTTGACCTTGCTACTCTTCCTAATCTTTGAAAGCTCTGAAATACTTAAGAGATCTACGCTCTTTCTCCTGAACTCAACATTTAGAAGGGTCTTTTGCACACCCCTTCCTCTCCTGTATTAAGTTTAGAACTCAAGGAGTTCTTAGTCTCTACCTGCCTCGTAGAGATTCCATGCATATCTACCCTATCTCTCCTAAGCTTAACAGATTCCATCCTCCCATAGACTTAGGGAAACTAGGAGTATCGACAGGCACCCATGAAAACTGTGCCCAAGGTCGACGAACTCACAGTCCACTTATTTTAACTTAAGCCATCACAGCGCTAGATCATTTACGTATACAAATCAGGCAATATCACAGTCACTTAAATACACAATTTAAACAAGAATAAAGAGATACAGTATAACCATTAAGCAAACAGGCACATCCCTGGGTCATTCACAATATATCTAATTTTATTACATAATTACAGCTCAATTTCACAGTGTACGAGAATACTTATCTATTACAAGTTGCATCCAACTAACTGGCTGTGGGTGTGCACCTTTCCACCCAACCATAGGCTCAGAGGCATTCATTCTTAGCACTCTGGCCACCCCCATGCCAAGCCATTATATCACTAGGGAACTTACGCCATTTCTCATAGAGACTCTCTATGTCACAGCAACCCTGCGAGTTTTATCATATGCTTCCTCGGCATCAAGCTCGCGTTCAGGTCCTTCAAGTCATGTTCTTTGCACTTCCTTTTGGGTTCACACATCTCCCTTATGATATTGTGCTCTCCTCTCCTTTTTTCCCTCTTGTTGTGTCTTTGTATGTATCTTACCTTCCCTCCTTTGGAAGGTTTTCCGACCTATCATGTTCCTTTTATCAGAAGGAAGCTCAGGTCTCCAGGTCTCTGTGGTACTTCAGGCTGACATTCTGCAGCTAGACCATACTTCCATTCATGGGGGTGGTTGATAATTCAACCACTGGTCCTCTCTTCATTAACTGATTTATTTCCTCTAGAAATATCATGGCTCGTACTTCAAGGCTTCACCCCCAACATTCAGTTATGGGCAGTTTAACAATAATACATTTACATTGTCCACATGCCTTAGCATGGTAATCCTATTTTATGATTAATTACAAGCTGGGGGAAACAAGGTGTTACATCTGAATTCCTTGTTCCATCACATCATCTCTTGTTCTTTCTCCTTCGTTCATAACTGTTGTTATTCTTGGTCGATCATTACACTCTTTTGTTGCTATCA
This sequence comes from Picea engelmannii, assembly GCA_009831015.1. Classification (NCBI taxonomy): domain Eukaryota; kingdom Viridiplantae; phylum Streptophyta; class Pinopsida; order Pinales; family Pinaceae; genus Picea; species Picea engelmannii. The sequence goes on along the minus strand of ML847407.1, from coordinate 33,489 downwards.
TCTAAACATTGTGGTTCCTCTTTTCTTTCCACTTCACAATCAACTGCAGACAATCTTTCGTCACATGATCCAGTTGTATATAGTATGTACATGTCATGCATGGACTCATACAATCTCGTGCCATATTCCTAGGTTGGTTACAGTTATAACATATAATCAGTACTCTTCCTCTGTCAAATCATCATCTTTCATGACCTTTGAATCCTCCTCTTCCTCCTTGATTTTATCCTCTCGGAGTATTATATTACGGCATGCCTCCTTTCGATCCTTCTTCCCTTGAACTTTGTATGATTTCATGGTGCATTATCTCATTATATGGAGTGTGCAACATTCCTTTTGATAATGTCCCACAGACTTAAAAAAGTTAACAAATAAGTTCTTGGAAGATCTCTGGTACTTTTACATCAAAGGACGGGAATTCGGGTGATGACCCATTGTTCTGCATATCTCACAATAGACTCCTCCTCCAGGGGCCAAGGGATTTGGGGCCCCTATATCCAAATATTCTCTAAAAGTTGGACACTCGTTCTTATGATGACCTTTTGTTCTCCATACGACACACCACACTTCTTCATACTTTTCTTTCCCTTTAGAAAGCTCCTGCAATTGAATTGTCAATGCTTCTAGTTGTGACTACACTTGAGCCATCCCTGCGTCATTTCTCCTACAAGGGATGTTTCCAGTTTCATGGTGATCTCTAGTGCTTTTGACTACGATGTAATCTTTTGTTGTGTTAAGGGGCATCGTATATGTGGCAACAATCCCACAATGAACCATTCCCTATGTTGCTCATCTGGAATCTGGAAGGTCAACCGATCCATCAATATCTTGAATCTCTGATCAAATCCCAAATAATGTGTAACAATGGAGGTAAAGGTACTAGCAAGATCCCCAAATACAAATAGAACCACAAAAATATCTATGATTCTAAGAAGGTATTAGAGGGCTATCTTTGCAACCAACTTCTTGTGACCTCATGCTTAACTCCAGTGTGAGTGGAGCCTCCTTACACCACTAATTACACAATGGGTTTCACCACTCCCTGGTCAGACACATATGTTTAGTTTAATAACCTTGGAGAAGTTTACTCAAAAAAATCATGTTCCAAGGCCCTAAGTCTTATACTTGTATGTGTACCTTGAAAAATAAAATCGTTTCTAATCAATTTTAGTTAATTAGCATTACTTTTAATGGCTTTTTCTTACTCAAGAGGTGTGGTCATGAAACTGATGGTACTATGACTCAGCATATCAAAGAAGTGGATGTAAAAACACTGCTAAGTCCTAATCTTGAATTCTAAAGAGATGGTAAGCTTCTAAATGCAACTTTCAATGCAATTTCTACAATTTCAATGAAATGCAATCTTTCCACATGTGTCAAAATCAATACTAAGTAATCAAAAGAGAAAATGCCATAATGCAAAATGAGCAATTTTTCTCTTTTTTATTTTCGATATAAAGAAAAGAAAATGCAAGGAGTGAATAACAGCTTCACATATAGACCCTACTACAAGCAAAAAGAGACAAGCCAAGAATAATACCAAGAAGCAAACACTCAGACCAAGATGCAAGGACAACCATTAAAAAAAATGATAAGAAAGAATACCGCCTGAAAATTCAACAATAAGAAGGTTTCCTATTGCTCTATAAGCACTTAATAGTTAGGACAGAGACCCAAGAAGATTCAGCAACCAACAAAACTCACCCAGTAGACACCAAACTCAGCCAACAATACTAAATTGTTGATGTACATGATTGTTTAAGCAAAAGTCGCATATGTACGAACCCTAAGGAAGGACATCTCACGTATGTATGCGTCTATCAAGGTAAAAATCGTGTATATATAGTAATACACTGCCAGGGCAAGGGTTAATACCAGAAACTCAGATGCAAAGTAAAAATAGGCTGTCAAGCAATCAGGTGACAAGGAAACTCAGGCTAACAAAGAGCAATTCAAGGAGAAAAACACTCCAAACCCCAAAACAGAAGATCACTCCCCAGTATGGTCGCCAATTCTGTTACAAGGAAAATCTCTCTATGGCATGGGGTAAACCACAACAGATGGAATGACATGCAGAAATCAACTATAATCCCAAGTAGGCTATATGAATGAAATGATAACAAGACAAGGCCAAGAGCCTACCTCGCCCGGACGTTCGATGAAGACAATCGTTGAGCACGCAACTCAAAGATTTATACCTGTAACTTATCCTCAAAAACCAAGATACGCAAGAATATAATGATAATATATAATGTTAGCATATATATTATCATAATCCATCAACATACATGACAAATATGCCCATGGAATAATAATTCAAATATTTGCAAGATATCAATTGGATGAGAAAATAGTATTTCTATTAAAATAATCAACAAAAGTATATAGGTGACAAACTTTTGTAATGACACATATTGGAACCGAGAAACTAAGTCCCTCCAATTGGGCCTCCACCACTTCAATCCTCCACCAAAGGCAAGCTCATATAAAGGAGACAATGAGGTTCTCCATCACAAATAAGGAAGAGCTTGGGGGATGAACAATGAGTTCAGGCTTTCAAGGATAAAGGGATGCAGACTCAATATGAAGTGAAATTTCTCCAAAGTGTCTTTGCTCTCAAAGTTGAATTCTCTCCTCCAAGGCTTGGATATGGATCAATTTATAGCCTTCAAATGGAACTGAAGGGTCGATTCACAGCATTTCTAGCATATGGAAGGTCAAGGATCGTGGATCTCATGACATGGCATGGAAACCTGACATCATTTTTTATTTTGAGCACCAAACCCGATGTACGCAGGTTGTAGTGGAACAACCTGCGTATATGCTTGTTGTCTAACTGATAGGGCGCGTATATGCAAAAAAATGTGTTTTTTTTGCTCTAGAAAATATAAAAGGGAACTTCAAGTCTGCATAGGGAAATGGAAAGGCCATCCAAGCAATTTGCATGGGGTGAGGCAAAATTTGTTGTTCGATGATATACCTACACGAACGTGCGGAAGATATATATGTGGGAACTATATGTTTATGGTGAAGATGTATAATAATTTTTTATTAAATTAATAATTAACTTGTATTTTTAATATACGTAAAGCATTTTGTTAAGCATATGCATATGCATAACAATATTATATTATTGATAACATTGATAACTATTAGAATAAGTGTTCAATGTGTGCGACGGATTATATGCATGTGTTGAAGATGTATAATTAACTTCTATTAAATTAATAATTAACTTTTATTAAATTAATAACAATTATTAATCTTTTAATTATTTGTATAGGACTATATTAAAAATAAATAAAAACCATTTTTACACCAACTAACAGACATCATTATCAAATACTTTGTTATAAAATTTAGCCATAATTTCTATCATTTACTCTCATTTCAATCACTTGCAAAAATAACATTATTTTATATGTATTTTATTTACTAAGTGTTTGTTGTGCGGAGATATATTTGTGTGAAGGTGTGGAAGCTATATGTGTGCAGACTATATGTTTGTGCTAAAGATGTATTTTATTTACTAAGAGTTCCTTGTGCAGAGATATACCCATGCAAAGGTGCGGAAGCTATATATGTGCGGACTATATGTCTGTGTTGAAGATGTATAATTAACTTTTAATAAATTAATAATTAACTTTTATTTTTAATATATGTATATACATAAAAAAAACAGAGGTGGAAGCTATATCTGTGTGGACTATATGTATGTGTTGAAGATGTATAATTAACTTTTATTAAATTAATAATTGATTTTACATATATAGGTAAAAATCATTTTGTTAAGCATACTCATAACAATATTCTATTATTGATAATATTCTATTATTGATAACATTGATAACTATTAGACTAAGTGTTCGATGTGTGGGGATATACCTGTGCAGAGGTGCAGAAGTTATATGTGTGCGAACTATATGTCTTTGTTGAAGATATATAATTAACTTTTATTAAATTAACAAATAATTATTAATCTTTTAATTATTTGTATAGAACTATATTTAAAAAAATAAAAAATCGTTTTTACAACAACTAACATACATCATTATCAAATACTATGTTATAGAATTTACTCATTATTTTTATCATTTACTCACTTTTTTACAGAGTTTTATGTTAATTGTTTTTACTTTATTCTTATCATTGTCCTATTTGCATAAACAATATTGTTATTTTTCTTTATTATATGAATTATCTTTTGACAATGACTATTCATTAATTATACATTTAGTTATTTTAAATTTCATCGCCCAACATATATTTCTTAGTCTACAATATATATTTCCCACTAAGGAGGGATTGGGCTACCATGCAACCCTTGTTTTTTAGCAAGCTTCCAAAATTGAATATTAACCCTAACTTGAAGAGACCATATTTCCTCAAAATTCACACCAATTTTACTCATTGAAGTAAAAACACTATGAGGTATTTTATTTCCCAAAAAAGAAAATTTTATTTTAGATTGGAAAATAAAATATGCACTTAGTTATAACTTACTTGTTAATCCCTCCCTTCGGCTAGGGACTATAGAAATCACTTTTCGTTGACCAGGTATTACCTGGTCCATTTTGATGCATTAATAGGTGCGTTTTGGAGCTAGGATCTGTCACCTTTTACATTGTTTTGCAATATTTTTTATTAATTAATTTTTTTTATTAAAATTCCTCTTATCAATTTAAAAAAATGATATTCTCAATTTTTGATTCACCAACAACATACCGATGTGACTAAATATCTGTGGTGCAGGGAAACACTATTTATTTATTTGTGGGACTTTAAAAATTGATTTTAAAACGAATAAAATAGAATTACATGATTTGTCAATTGATCGTCTCTTACCACCCTCAAGGCTACATCTCTGGCACCACCATCAATATGCATATATCACTGCAGTCCAAGGCTCTGACACTGACATATCAGTTGCACTTCCAAGGCTACACTTACATCTCAGTTGCACTCTTATTGCGACATCCAGAGATACCTGTCATGCAATCTAACACTAGAAGCTTCTAGACATCGAATGCATCAAATGAGAAAAGGTTGTCATGCAATCTAACACTAGAAGCTCCTGGACATCGAATGCATCAAATGAGCAAC
>ML847407.1:0-15014 GCA_009831015.1 Picea engelmannii | reverse complement strand
TGCAAAATATCTTTAGCATTAGGACTGTATATAAATAATCTCCTTTGAGCATGTAGCTTTATTTTGTTGCTTTTATTTTTTGGCTTGTATTTTCAGCAGCAGGATATTTTGAGCCTGACTCCATAGCCCAATAGCAAGGCACTGAAACTGCGGAAAGTGTTCTTAGAGAATCACAGGGACGACTCTATCCCCCATGGAGCCAAATGTTAGCGATATTTCTTGTAGCAGGGGGCGAAGTGCGAAGGAATGGGTTAAAAACCCATTTACCCTAAGTCCAGGATGCAAAATACACCCGTGGTAAGCAGCAAGCAGATCTGGATGGCAGGCATCCGCGCGCCTAGATCAACTGCATACTTAGGATTCCGGAGCCCCGCCGCCTTTCTACCTTTAAGCGGAGGGGGGGGGATCAGAATCCGGGGTGCATCTATCCAACAGAAAAGATCATAGCGCCCGGATCAACGGCACGCGAGGCGATTCCAGACCCCCCCCCACCTTTCTACCTTTAAGCAGAGGGGGGGGTCTGGAATTCGGGGTGTATCTTTCCGATGGCTATGATTGGACAGCCCAGATCAACGGCGCTCAGGCGATCCAGACTCCCGCTGCCTTTCCTCGTTTAACCCTGTGGGCCCCTTCCCCGTCGTATCACCTTTTACGCCATTTCCCTCCTTGCCACCTATTCCCCACCTGGCCACGTGGCGGGGTCCTTTCCCTTTAACCTCTCCTCTTTTCGTCCATATGGTCCATCCCGCACCTCAACGTCCGCTCATTATCTGTAGCATGTCCCACTCCCTTCCATGATAGCCTTTCGCTACCACTCCCATCCTTAGACCCTCTTATCTTCTACCACCTCATCACCTCTCATCTCACCCTCACAATGTTGATGCCATCACCTCCCTTTCCCCTTCCACGTCAAGTGTGCCAGTTCCTCCACGCCTTATCCATCAGACTGTCCAACTGTTCTAGGTGGCAGCGCGGGGGGTCTTCCACGTCCCAGAGGGCAGAGTTGACCGAGGCCGTTCTCAATCCCAATGAAGCAGTTATTATTGCTGTGAAGGTGGTTGAACGTCGTCTTCTTCCATAAATAGAAGGCCAAGAAAGGACCAAGTGTACAAGCAGACTGATAGTCCTTCCTGACGAAAATTGTGTCCGTCAAACCACTGCAAGGCAGTCAGGAGTCCCATTGCGTATGTCGTAAGTGCATGATCATCCAGAGTCTACATACGCAGACTGTCAGAAGACATGCAGACGCAAAGTTTTTAATGCAGCTTCTCGTTTTCGCTGCTGTTGTTTTGTTTTGGCTATATGTAGGCATTTTTGCCATTTTGTAAAGGATCGATGGTTGAGCAGAGCTCCCGGTTGTAAATCTTTAATGAAGCATTGATACTCTGGTTATGTATGGACTTTTGAGACTTCTTTCCTTATGAATGCCAGTTTCTTTCATGTCTTTGTTTACACTGTGTTAGAGAAACTCGGAATTGGAGGATCCAGTCGAGCTGTAGCTATTATAGGATGATGTTGTCATGGATCAATGTAATAGTTGCACTGTCTCTAATCAGTTCTTGTGGTTTTCCCAGCGCTGAGAAACTTGGAATTGGAGGATCCAGTCAAGTCCCCTTTCAGTTTCTTGAAGCACTGAACCAGGAGGAGCCTGTGTTTAGAGTTTTTCCCCTACAAACCGTTGTAAGCCTATTGCCCAGAGCTGTTTGTTCACCTTTCTTACTAAGTCTTCCACCTTCTCATCTTTTAATCAACCCACTGGATGAAGTTAGGATTCCAGACCTCCTTTGTTCTTTACGTACCAGACCCGGTCCCCGAGTTAGAGTGATGTTTCCTCGAGCTTCCCTCCATTTGATCATCTATTAAACAAACCGTGACATTAAACTGATGGATGTCGGGCTCTTCTCCTGCAAGAAATCCAGGAGTGACTTCCGATGCTAACAGGATCCAACGATCAGCGACGCTTCTCCTCCAATATTACAAATCCTTCTTACTTGGAAGAATTTCGACTCTGCGTTAATTCCTCCTGAGCCTGCGTTGTTCCTGTTTGTCCATCAATTCACATTCTGATCCTGCCATCTTCACTGTTGTACTTTCCATCAATGACAAACATACACTACCTGTTAAGCATTTGCCAACATTGGTGGTTGTAGAATTCGGATGCTGCGACCCTCTCTGTGATCATATTGACCATCTCAATACCTTGACACACTTTGAGCTCAATTCTCAATAATAAGTTCTCTCAGATCTGCATGGGATTGAGAAGATAAGTCTCAGGGTAGAGAACAAACACCAAAATCCATCCATGACTGTTGTGATGACAGAAGAGAGAGAGCACGCCCAGGAGATGGTAGGTAAGGCAAGGCATATCGAAAGCATTTTCTATCCCAATTACCTGATTAGGGACCATGACAAGAAGGGTACCATAATTGACACACCACCCTAGGGCATGTGGTTTTGTACCTCACCTGACGGGCACCTGACATTCTAGAACACGTGTCTTAAAATCATAACATGTGTCAAGCATGTCTTCGACACATGCCCAAGCAGTGTCCCAAAGTGTCAAAGACCAACCCATGCAATGTCCCAAATTGTCAAACACCAGCGCATGAAAAGGGAAAATTAAATGTGTTTAATTTATAATTAAGTATTATAATTAATCACAACTATATGTCCCAGCAAGTCAGGATAAACCAGGCCAGCTCCACCAGTTTCATGCATTTCCAAAATATGATTTGATATGGAAGCAATAAAAGACCTCATTTCTAGCATGACGGAGATTTGTTCCTAATAGGATTCATGATGTTTCAGACCTGTAATATCAACAATAACAACACAAATGTTATCCCTTAATCGAATATTATCATATTTATTGGGACAACTCTTGTAATGTGTTATTGGATTTATTGGGATATAATTAAATATTATTTTTAATTCATTTTAATTGTTGGAAATGAAATTTTAATTTATATATATTATTTTTAATCCATTTTAATTTATATGTTTTGAATATCATAAATTAATTTTTTCAAAACTAGATTGGTATAAATTTATAAATGGGAAAAGAGCCATGAACACTAATACTGACTACTCGCTATTGGTATTGGTAGAGACTGTGGAGTGCTACCTACCTAATTTTATCAAATATTTATGTTATTCAATAAGGCAGGCAGCTAGTCCCCTTGTTTTGATATTTCTTTGACACTAAACATGAACTTGAATGTTATTGGATTGTATTTCCTAGATTCATATATAAATTCTACTAACATTTTTTGTTGAGATATCTTCTCAACCACTCCCTCCAAATATGGAATCAGTTGAATCTGAATCCAGCTATATATTTACCTATGTATGTGTAATACAATCTATTGTTTGTGTGTTATTCCTGTGCAATGGTTGCTCTTTCAATTTCTATTTTGGTATCAGAGCCTAGCTGGGCTTAATCCCTCACGGGAGTGCCCAGGAAGATGTGAGAGCCATAAATTGTAATCCTATGTAAATAGATAGGATTAGTGCGTGTGAATGTAGAAGATTATTTTTAGATATTGTTGTAAGTTTCTGTGCAGGTTGATTTGCTACTGTTGAAGGAAGAACGCGAGAATTTACTGTTGTTGTTGTTAAGCGGTGATCTGGACAAAGACTAAGACGTTGGTGCAGTTGGACAACGTGGAGCATTCTCTTGATAGTAATTTGCATTATGTGGCATCCGGTGAATTGATTTGGCATCATGCATCACACCGAGATCAATTTGCTACACCTCAAAATGACTTGGTAGATCGTTGGTGCATGGATCGATTGGTAGGTCATCGTGGACGACTGAGGAGATCCGAGTCTGCTTGATCTGTGCATTGAAGCTCGAGATCGATTGGCAGATTCTGATGCGTTTTGAATGAAGCCCGCGACGAGTCAACTGACGGATGCAACCAAGAAAGGATGAACCTGACATCATTATTACTTTAGTTTCTCTCAAGGGAGGACGAAATGAGCTTAAGCAGATCCGATTCAGCCGAGAAATATTTAACAACGAGCAAGCTCAAGGTTGTTGGGATGAAAATTGTGATAAAATCATGGAGCTTTACAATGTCCATGTGCATATCAAGGACAAGCCTATTGTTGTTTCAACTCTCCGAGATCTGAGGACGAGAGAGATTCCAAGATGTGGGAATCCGGAGCTGACAGTCCTGTAATGCCACAGATGCAAAACAAGACTCTTCTTCCAAGAGGTTCACACGCATTAGCAAGGAGTTCTTTTCGCGATACGGATCGGTCAGACGACTTGCAGAGTAAAGACAATTCTTGTTACGAGACCGAAGTTCAGCAAAATGGTTTCTGGTTATTTTAGTAATGGCAAATTGATCAAGGGCACTTTGCTGCATGGTGATTGAAGTGTGCTGACCGCCATCGAAGATAGAGGTGAACTGTCCATCTCACGTTTCTGTCGCGACTAGGCAATCCGCCTGCCATGCATCGATTTATCATTTGTTCGTTGTGCTTTCTACTTTCTTATTACTGCCTATACTGATGGAGAAATTGAAGTTGCCTGTGCATTTGTTATATATATATATATATATATATATATATATATATATATATATATATATAATGTGAAATTTATTGTGTAAAGAAGAACCAATTATTGAATAGATTTACACAATTTAAAATAGCGGTTCTCGACGTTCTTCAGTGCCGAGAGAATGTATCGCTAATTTGATTGTGAGAACCTGTTATATGTTGTAGACTCTTGTTGTACTTCAATGTTCCAAGATCGACAATTACATGCTACCTTTACGTGGTGAGTTTAAAGTTTTGTGTGTAAGTGTCTATGTAAAAATAAGAACTTGTATTTTGATGCAAGCTGGCAGCCCCAGTATCAAGTACATTGTTTTTATTGGAAGTCACCTTATGTAAAGGAATGTTGAGGACATTCCGTATCCAAACTTTTCTTCTAGATACTGAAGGACAGCCGAAAGCAAACATCCGACATATGAAGGAAAGTTCATAGAATGCATCAATAGTTGTCAACTTTTATCACGGAAGCCCCGATGAGCCAAGTTGTCAAATCGTCCGGTATACAAGTGAAAGAAAGATGGTCAGAGGTGTTTTGACTTTAAATGTGTCGATGGAAAGCTCGAAGAAGAGGAAGAAGAAAGAGCGGAAGCCGTGTGATTGCAGAGTGAGTTTCAGTGCTGAGGAAGACCAGACAGATAGACGAAAGTTCAAGTGTTGTAATTTTTGTAATTGTGATTAAGTATTGTAATTTGTAAAGTAAGCATTAAGGGAGGGTGTTAGAATAAAGCTTACTTTAGGAGACTAGATTGGGCTGGTTAAAGATTCGTAGGAGGCTGTTGAGATATCTTCTCAGCCACTCCCTCCAAATATGGAATCGGTTGAATCTGAATCCAACTATATATTTACCTATGTATGTGTGTAAGAGTGCAGTAATACAATCTATTGTTTGTATGTTATTCCTGTGCAATGGTTACTCTTTCAATTTCTATTTTTTTTAACCAAAATATATTCGTACGCATAATGTAATTTGGGTATCCCCACAAAAATAGGTGATTTGGGTTATTTGTATCGTATATATCTTATATATATGAATATTAATTTTTCCTTATTATAATTTATTATAACATTTTACATCATAGTATTTTAAGACATTTCTTCTACCTATACTATATAGTGTACCAAACTCGTGCACTAAAATAGTAAAGAAAAAATATTCATAACTTAAGAGCAATTTTAAAACCTTAAACTTGATTAGAAAGAGTACTTGAAACCCATTGTCAAAAGAAGACATGAAAAGCAACCATAATGATTATATTTAGAAATGAAACTATCAATAATGTAATGATTATATTTAGAAATGAAAGTATCACTAATGATTACAATAAGATGATTTATTTTTCACAATTATATTATTTTAGTTAAATTTGAAGTACAAACCCACTCAAAGTTATATGTGTAAATTATTTTTATTTTAAAATTTTTAATTTTAAAATTATTTTATTTTCAATTAAATATTTTATTTATAACATTATAAGTAAAGTGAAAGTAAATGATGACATTAAATACTAAGTTCAAAAAACTTATAGAATACGATCATGGTTTTCAATAAAGCAAAAGAGAAAAAGGTAGACAATGTATTTCTATTTTAAAAAGTGAATCTAATGCTTTTCTTTCCAAATGAATTCTACTAATAGAAAACACTAATAGTATCTTTCAAAAAGAATTTTAATAATAGAAGACACTTAAAATGGAAGTGGGTTAAAAACCAAAAAAGGGGTGGTACCTTCAAATAGAAATGCGTTAAAACAAAGGTGGCGTCTTTGTTAAAGAAAATATGCATGGATCCAAAGATATGGACCCCAATATCATCTATCAAAACCCATTTGATTTATAAAAAAAAATAATTATATATATATATATATAAAAGATTAAGATTAAGATTAAGATTAGATATGTAGTTATTTGGTTATTTTTTAAATTTAAGATATATAATTATAAGTTTAATAGACTTGTATTATGGATGGTTACTTTGACTCTATAGGCTTCTAATCAAAGTGGGTTGACCACATATTATGGGGAAGTATTCTAAGAGTTTTTTGTGAGTACATTTTCTCACTAAATCTAGGTGGTTTTTTAACCAGTGACATGTTTGAACTCTTATATATATATATGTGATTTTTTTTATTGAGATACTAAATTTTAATTAAATGTTTAAATGTTTATAATAAGGTATTTTAATAGTCGTGTCTAATTTTTTAATTTTTTTTCTAAGGGAATAACTCTTGGGGAAACCCACTAGGTACTTTCCCACATTTTGAGAATGGTACTCAGGTTAAATTAGAATTTGTAGAAAGTTGAGGCTTTTTCCACAGCGTGCTCATTTAAGAGCCAAACATGTCACTTATGGGAATTGAACTTGGGTGGGGGGAAACACCCCTTAGCACAAACCACTAGGGTTAAACCCAATTGACCAATTGTATTTAATATTATAATTTTGAATTGTTAATATTGAAACATTAATAGAACTAATTTTATATACAATAATTTAGTATAAAAAAAATTATAATTAGTAATTTGGTACTAATTCATTTTAATTGGTTAAGAATTAAAGATGTAATCATTTCTTTTTTGTAAACTATCTTGGTGCATATGCATTAACTACTCTACTGCTAGGGAAACAATACTAGCAACATAAAAGAAGCTTATCAAGTTTCATAAGTTTGAAGGACCAATGCAGCTTTAAACCATGAACCATAAAACATGCATAATCGAAATTAGCAGAGTATAGTCTGAGAGATAACTGTCTAGTATTTTGAAAACTAGAATGAGGTAGGGATGCAACACCTTGACCTTCGAAAATGAGAAACAAAATAGAAACCAGAGCTATCATCTAAGAATTAAACCAGAGGGGGATGATTGTTAACCACTAGAACTTGAAGCTACAGATTATCTAGATTGGAGAGGTCGAGCCCAACATATTTCTCAACTAGCAAATTAACCTTGTGGTCCAGGAGCTTTATCTGCAATTGTACATCATCAAGTTGGAAGAGAATTTACTAGTGTACCTCATTCCTCTCAAGCAAAATTGTTCTCATCAACATCTTCAATTACCAATATAGATCGATGGTCTGATAATACTTAGACTGTCTAGCTCATGAAGATCCTAGATATGGTATCCATGGGGATATATTTGCATTGACCTCCTCATCATAGATGTAGTGTCGAAGAACCCTGACATCTGCTTTTCCTAAATCAATTTCTACTTTTATCTCCAGTGGTGTATGGACCATGTAATATGTTGCAACATCCTCGACCTTTGAAAAGACCCTCAAGATTGACCTACGATTACGCCTTTCTTGCCCAATCTGACTAGAACCACCTCGTGCCATGGAAGGAGAGAGCAGGGGAAAGCAGATGAGAAAGGAGAGGTGACTAGGGATAACGTGATCAAGGATGTGAGGAGGAGAACAAAGAACCATAAACGACATAGGGAGATGAAGGGAGGCGAGGGGGAGAACAATAGTGAGGCCAAAGATAAGCCATGGCATAGAGAGGGCAAGGGAAAATTCAGAAGGTTCCTATATGGCTGGAAGTTTCCATACTAGCAATGAAATCTTCCAACTCCCAAAAATAACAGACAAATAATTAGAATGTGAGGTGATGAGCCGAGAACACAGAAAGGATGCCTCCAAAAGAAGAAAATAAATTGCTACCATAAACACAAGACAAGGGAGGTTGCGTGGAAAGTAGGAGGACTAATAAGTCATTAGTGAGTCGCCTGACAAGCAAGTAGACTATTGTCTTAAGGGGCATACCACTCATCCAATCTCATCTGTGTCACCTAATAAGAATAAAAATATAATCAATTAAATTTTATAAAAAAAAAATTAATATTAATATTTATTTTATATTAAAATTATTTAATACAAAATAATCAAATTAAAATGTAATATACTTCAATCTACATGTTTCATGAAAGTGTACACTTTTTATATAATTTACATAAAATTATTTATAATATATATTTTAAATAAATTTATTTAAAACCAACCTAGTCATGGTAGGCTTTCACTAATACACCTAATCTTATAAAAAAATTACCTTATTTTGTGTACATCTCGATGTAACATAACTTACATCAATATTATCCACAATTTAAAAAGGTCTTGTCTAAATTGAATCAATCTTAACCTAAATTTCCATTAATATAATATCTTCCACCCCTCTAAATTATAATTGTAATAGACTTAACTTATCGGTACACCATAATCAAACCAACACAAATTTAAGAGTTTATTAATGAAAATATATTTTTATATGCAATTTATTGAAGAATATTTGAATCAATATCTCCCAAGCATTGGGTCATTGTTTTCCGACTTCAATATGATGATTTTATTTTATTTTATTTTTAATTTGTATTTAGCATAATTTAAACATGTTATGATTTGGATTTTTTTGTTTTTTTTTTAATTTTTAATTTTATTTAAAATTCAATTAAAATTAAAAAAAAATTATTGGAATTACATATATTAAATGGTTGAGAATGTACAATGAGGGTTTTTAGGATGTTGAATTCATTTTTGCAATAAAAAAATGCAAATTTAATAAAAATAAAAATTATTTTATAAAAATTGAAAGGTGAAATAAGAAGATAAAAATAATTTGGAAAATTGTGTGATAAAAAGTTGTCTTAAAATTACTAAAAAGTACATGATCCGAAATGGATCTGGCCTGAAGAATGGATAAGGCTAAGACTTTGTACCTGTAAAACAAATTGACAATCAATCAACATTATGAAATCCATGTAAAACAATGCAAGTTAATGTGGAATAAGCCAAATAAGAATGTAACTGAAAAGCTAAAGAAGAATAATTGAAATGACAAGGAAACGAATATGAGAGAAGGTTAAGGAATGGGAAGTGAAGAGTGATGGTTTTTGTCCTTCCCTTACCCCCTAGCTCTCCGTATTTCTCCACTCTCACACATTTCCAAGTAGATTTTGGCCAAGGATGAGGAGAGCATTTTAAAAACTTGCAGAAATGAGAAGATTAAGCACCATTTGACTAGTTTTCCCAAATTGGGTTCTAGGAAAAAAAAATAATGTCTAATGCACTTTTCTCTATGTGTTGTGGTTAATTCTGTTGATTTTTCATAACTTAGGTTAAGCATGAAGTTCATTTTATTTTTAGCATTTCACTTAACCATAAACAATAATGTTGCAGCAACCAAGATCACAAGAAGAAACACCATGCACAAGAACACAAAAAGCATCCTGGGAAACCCTTCTCAACAAGGGAAGAAAACCCAGCCAAATCCTTTGCTACATTCTTCAAGAGAAATACCTTCACCACTAATAAGACGTAGCACACAAGAGGATTCTCAAACCCTAGAAGACTAGTGCCCAAGAGAGGTGTGCACTTTTCCCAAGAAGGTGTACTTGCTGAAATTTCCAAACACACACAAAAGATATGTTTCCACAATGGGGATTTTACCTTTACTTATATTAACCTAAACCTATCAACATAAGTGTCTATTGGCTCAACAGGGCCAACCTCTCTAAGTCACATTATTATTATTATTATTATATTATAATTAATATTAACCAAATTAATTATCTTTTACATTTATTATTAATCACATTAAGGTGGGGCTGACATGTACCCTTTACATAACAATTAGGGTTATAGGAAGGTATGACTGTTGAACAATATATAGCAAAGGATCCGATACACCCACTAGTGCTCATCCACTAGGGGCACATCCATAGGGATGTCATATCTCTCGTTCACTACATTACACAGAAGAACCAGATCTTCACACGTTCACTTGTGCTCGTCCACAGGCATGTCCACTCTACAGATATTCTTTCCCACTACCTCACACAGGAGAATCATCTAGAGTCTTCACGTCAACTCTGCTGCTCAGAGGAGGCTAATACATCATCTTCATTTCTATTCACATGACAATGCACCCAGCACTTTGGGATTTCACACGTTCACCTTGTGCTCAACCACAGGCATGTCTAACTCAACCGATCACTTTTCCCACTGGATAATCATCTGGAGTTCTTCTCAACTCTCTGAATGGAGGAGGTCATCTTCACGTTCCTATCTCTATCTCAGGCAGGAACCATGTACCCTTCTTAGGGGCTTTCTCTTAGGTTTATAAGCTGAGAGAAAGACTCACATAGCTGCAATGATCCACATCTCATGGGTTTGTATGTTGGAGAATGTCTCACATAGCTGCATTCATCAACACTCCCTCTCATCTAGGGAGGCATTCTTTATCATGGCAAGTCTCACACGGATATATTTTGAATGTTGTCTTGGCCAGAGTTATCGACACTCCCTCTCAACTAGGGAGCCATTATTCACGAAGTTAATTCGGTGAAGATATCTGCAATCTGCTTATGTTTAGGAAGGTACTGCATGTGTA
This sequence comes from Picea engelmannii, assembly GCA_009831015.1. Lineage (NCBI taxonomy): Eukaryota > Viridiplantae > Streptophyta > Pinopsida > Pinales > Pinaceae > Picea > Picea engelmannii. The sequence continues at coordinate 4,070 of ML847407.1, read as the reverse complement.
CGATTTTCCTCTGCATCATATCTCTGATATAAGGATATTTCATGTCATCGTGTTTTGATCCATCAGGAAACACTGGGTTCTCAAGGAGATTTACTCACTGCTCTTGGTTATCATCATAGGATCCATCTCATGGTCAAGTAACTCTGTCAGAAGCTTGTGAAGCCACATTGCTTCGCACACTCGATGATATATACTCTGCCTCTATGGTACTCAAGGCCATAGAGTTTTCTTTCCTGCTACATTAGGAAACCATGGAAAACTTCACGATAGAAAATCATTCGGATGTGCTTTTCCAGTTCACTGTACTTTCTTCTCAATCTGAATCGGCATATCCTGCACACTCAAGTTCACACTGGAGGCATATCTCAGGACATATCTCATATATATCTCAATACATGTTTTGTTGTTGTCTAGTGAGTCTGTCTCGGTTGACTCATGAAATGACTAAGCACATTCACTGCATGGCATGAATCAAGTCTGGTGTTAACCAGATACATCGGTGATCCAATCAGCTGTGGACCAGTCTCGTTTGAATCATCATCAATATTCTTCTTTAAATCCATCATGGTGGATTTTTCATTCTGTCATATTGAACTTCTTTAATATTTTCACTGTATATTTTCCTTGACTCGGGAAAATCCCATTGGTCCTCTATCATACTTCTTGTCCCAAGAAGTAGTGCATCATACTCATATTCTTCATCTCAAATTCAGAAGTCAAGGATTACTTGTATCCAACAAAAAGGATTTCTGAATAAATCATCAATATCAAGATCTCATCACCAACACTGTAATGATATAGGTTTGGATCAACAACACTCTTGCTGAAATCCAAACTCATCAAGAATATATCTATCTAATATAGTTTCCAACTCATGGATGGTAGTACGATGGAAGTGTATCGGGTTCACTAGATCAAGTGTCTCATCATAGACAACTCCCTATGTTTGTGAGAAACCTTTGGCTATAGATTTCGTTTTGTATTTCTCAACACTTACATCAGTTGTATGCTTGATCTTATAGATCCACTTGGAAGTTACCACTGACTTCCCTTCTAGTCCTTGAATAATGTCTTATACATCATTATTTAATATATATTGGTATTCTTTTGTTATGGCATCTTGCCATACCTGTTCTCATGTTGCTTCTCTAAGAACAAGAAGCTCAACATCAATGAAGTGGCTCATGACTGAAGGATAGCTCGAAAATATCTTTTTCTTTCTCAGGATGTGCCTTGAGAGGCTTGTATGTTTCTCCACCTCTTGCAGAGTGAGTCTAGGTAAGCCTTTTATGCCCTACTACAATATCTCTAAACATATCAACTGGAGAAACTAGATCAACTGAAATAATGTTTGTCTCCCTCTGAACTGCTAAAGAGGGAGAAGGTATTGTCTTACTGTCAATCTCCATCTGAGATTCTCTCGATCTTTGAAATACTGTCTCTTCTTCAAGGGCAGCGTCTCTGCTTGTTTCAATCTATCTCTGACCAGGGATTTCGATCTGGAATGTCTTTGACGATTCATTGTATCCTTTCTTTCTAAAGGATCTATCTTGGACTTCTTCTCTTTGGGTACATGAAAATACACTGGGCACCCAAATAACCTGAAGTGTTCAATATCATTCTTTATTCCGGTGAAGAATTCTTCGGGAGTTATGTTTTTCAAAGTCTGGTGAAGACTCTTGTTCTGAACATATACGGTGTCATGCATGCTTCTGCCCATAGAATCATAGAAGGATTCTGATGATGCATTATTTCATTGATTGCCTCAATGATGGTTTTATTCTTCCTCTTTCTCAAATAGTTTTGACTCCCTCTGAGGGATAGACATCTTCCTTTCTTGTTAACCTATCTAGAACAAGAAAACAAAACGAACCAACAAAAGAATATCTCCTTAAGGAGAATAATGAGTACATTTCTAGAATCAAAACAATTTAAGGAATGTTGTCATGGCTACAACACCTACTTGTAATGTAGCAAAATTTAGAAATCTAGGTTAGAGGAATGGCAATTATATCAATCAAACATGGAATCTTCACTTTCAGTGTGTTGTTCCTATGAATGCACTGAGATCCCTCTCTGTCCATGACTTCAAAAAAAAGGTTCCTTCCTCCTGTAATTACCCTCATGACATTGATACAAATAATAAATATACAAGTGCATACCTGAGGGTGCTGATATGATTACTCCAATGGCACCTAATTGATCTCTGTCCTCTGAGATCTTCATGAAGAAGGTAGTCATGGTGTCACCTTTTGTCATCTTGCTACTTTAAATTTGGTCCTTCAATGTAAGATTTTGTGTAGATTATTGGCTTCCTTGTCTTGTTGTCATATTCCTTCCATTCATCAATAGCTTTGTTCATCATATTTTAGATTCTTCACAAACCCTTGTTAACTGGGCTAGAAAACCTAACGGCTAGGCTAGGCCACCAACCTTATGTTTTTTTGGGCTTATGAATGCCAACAATAAGCCTTGAAATTTAGAACACAGGTAATCTTGAAGGCTTCTTCAAAGAGCTGCAGAAACCCTAAAAATAGAAATATGCAGAAAAATGCGAAACCCTAGGGCCAAAATTTCAAAATGCTCAAAAATTCATTCTGAGAGTCTCTGGAGGTGTGCTGGAGAAGTCCGTACTCTCCCATGCCAAAATTTTCCTCAAAGTCCAAGTTTTAGGGTCTGAAACACTCAAAAGAATAAGGCCGTACAGATTTTCTGGAAACCCTAAGAGGGTCGTATGATTCTGCAGAAGAGGAGGGATGACTGGTAAAATATTGTAGCTTGTGCAATGGGTTCTTCAATACCTATGCTCTGATACCATGTTTATTTTTCATAAGCTAGGTTAAGCATGAATTTCATTCCATTTTTAGCATTTCACTTAACCATAAACAATAATTTTGCAGCAACCAAGATCACAAGAAGAAACACCATGCACAAGAACACAAGAAGTATCTTGGGAAACCCTTCCCAACAAGGGAAGAAAACCCAACCAAATACTTTGCTATATTATTCAAGAGAAATACCTTCACCACTAATAAGACCTAGCACACAAGAGGGTGCTCAAACCCTAGAAGACTAGCACCCAAGAGAGGTGCAGACTTTTCCCAAGAAGGTGTACTTGCTGAAATTTCCAAACACACACAAAAGATATGTTTCCACAATGGGGATTTTACCTTTACTTATACTAACCTAAACCTGTCAACAGAAGTGTCTATTAGCTCAATAGGGCCGACCTCTCTATGTCACATTATAATTATAATTATAATTATATTATAATTAATATTAACCAAATTAATTATCTTTTACATTTATTATTAATCACATTAAGGTGGGGCCGACCTGTACCCTTTACATAACAATTAGGGTTACAGGCAGGTCTAACTCTTGAACAATATATAGCGAAGGATATGATACACCCACTAGTGCTCATCCACTAGGGGCACATCCATAGGGATGTCATATATCTGGTTCACTACATTACACAAAAGAACCAAATCTCCACACGTTCACCTGTGCTCGTCCACATGCACGTCCACTCTACAGATCTTCTTTCCCACTGCCTCACACATGAGAATTATCTAGAGTATTCACGTCAACTCTACTTCTTAGAGGAGGCTAATACATCATATTCATTTTTGTTCACATGACGATGCACCCGATACTTTGGGATTTCACACATTCACCTTGTGCTCAGCCACAGGCACATCTAACTCATTAGTCATTGAGTTTTAATTGAGATTGCTAGAAAACTCTAATGACATCTATGTATTTCCTTGAGTGGGTGTGGAATTAATTGTTGCTTCTAATCTTTAGTATTGTGTATGAGAATCTATTGGTAGTGGTGGCATAACATGCTGGTTGAAAATAGACTATGCATTAATTTGTTTCCTTCAAACATTTTCATACTTGCGACAACTAGAGGACATGAAATGTACATCTATTTCCTCAAAGAGATCAAGGGCTATACTTAAATATTTGTTATGCACAAGTTGATAAATTAGGTATTATAATTTCTCTCCCTTCTCATACACTCTCACCTGGGGCGAAATCCACCTTACCTGGGCATTTAATTT
>ML847406.1:0-28972 GCA_009831015.1 Picea engelmannii | reverse complement strand
TTGACCTTCTAGGCAGGGATGATTTTAAGGATGGAAATTTATTTTAAAATGTAGAAACCTTGGTGAATATTACTAATCCTTCTTATGTCAACTATTAAATGTTTGGCGATATTTTTGTAAAAATATTCAAATTTCTAAGGATTGTATATAGTTTGTATAACATTTTGGTGATTTTAAGGTAAAATAATTTTATCCTATAGAATTTGGTCTAATAATTTTTAGAACAACAATTATTTTTTTGGGAAAAGCCATGGAAAATTAGCCCATGAGCGAAATTTTGCCCGTAAAATCATCCCTTCTTCTAGGGGCTTCTAGATAACTCACGAGGGTTCTCCAACTTCACAAGGCCATAACTCTCTAACCATGAGGAGTTATGTGATGTTCCACATATCACCAGAAATGGCATGACATGTGTTATCCATATAGAATATTCTTACCTAGATATACACTGATCTTCATTACATTATTCCTCAACCAAACTTGATTTACTTACCCATACCTCTAGAGCTACCAGACATACTCAAGGGTTGACATAAATCTCTAAGATTTGACATCAAGATACAATATCACTCTCCAAAGGTTGACATCAATGAAAACCAAGAATCAAAACCAACTGTCCATCAATCTAAACCAACTGTCTGACAATCTCCCCATTTGGCATTGATGACAACACCAACATTGATGACAACACTTAGTCATGATAACATTCATTCTCATACTCCTCATCAATGTTTCTATCTCTTCCCCTTTAAAATCGATGGAAAAGGGTATCTCTCCTTGGGGATAATCCCCCTGATTGAACTCTCCTTGGAGTTGCTTCTCCTGTCTAAATGCCTTTGATATTTTCTCTTTGTTTCTAAGCCTCTGATTACTCTCTCTCCTTTCATATGAATAATATCTCCCCCTTTGAAAAATGGTATCACTCTGATGCAACACTGAATTCATGTCGCTCATTCTTTCCTTATGAGAATTTCTCCCTCTGGAAACATTCCTTTGTGCTCTCTCTCCAAGCATCTAACTCTCTATCTTGCATATAATGAATCTCTTCCCTTGGAATCATACCTCTATTCTTACCTCTCTGTTTGAAAAATTCTCTGAATGATATTTCTACCTATCTTTTTGGTTCTGTTTCTCTCTCTTGACTTCTCTGCAAGATGTTGTGTAGAAAAAATATAAGTCTTCCTATACCTATTTCCTTTTGGAGTTATTTTCCATTATTTCTTCCTTGTGTAATCAAATGACATATATGAAAAGCATTCAAGAATAAGCATTCAAATATTCCTGTGTAATTATCATCCATTATGATAATGTTCCTTTGTCTTTGAACCGCTCTCTGAACCAATCTATGAATCCATGTTCTCATCCACTATCATATATCTGTCCAAACCTGCTAAGTTTTCTTACAAATCCATCTCTGTCCATACTACCCAAGACTCTGCTACATAACTATCCTTAATATTGACCCATCTGTCACTGTACTATCATGAAGTCTTCACTACTACAACTAATTAATCTATCATACTGTACTTCTGCTAACTGATTAATCTGAATATTTCTACTCAACCTCTACAAGATACTCGAATGATGGTTCTCTGGTCTGTCTCAGCTACCACATAGACTTCCCCTATCTATTATTCATATTACCCGAGAGTCTCTAAGATGGATGACTCAGAAAAATTCCTGCTCTAATGCAGAGTCATCATCATCTTCATCGGTAAATTCATCATCTATCTGAACTTTGACTTCTTTCTTTCTGTCCGTGGATTCATCTTTCACTACAATACCTAAAAGTAAAATCTCTTGAACCCGTTCCTTCTTTACTTGTCCTCCTTTTATTTCATTTATTTTCCAAACCTTTATGTATCTAACATCTTCCTTTTTATTTGTAGATTTGTTTTCATCTCGTTTTATTGTCAATCTTGCGATCTCTGGGAGCTGGTCTTTATTCACATGTTATTCTTATTTTCTTATCCATACTTTCTTATATCTGATATCAATATTCTCTTTCACGGAAGTATCGAACATGCTTCTACAATCATGATAAATGTGTCCATAGTTATGACATTTGTAACATTCAATGTTACGTGGGGCCACATAAGCATTTCTTTGTTGAAAATTTATTTTATAATCCCTGCAATCTACAAATTTATGTCCAAAGTTAGTACAATAAAAACAATGACCATAAAATAAATTTACATACCTGGGAGTGAATGATCTTCTTTGTGGTGTAGTCCTTCTGAATTTATGCCTTGATTGATCATTATAATGATTGAAGCTTCTTTGTGGCTTGAACATGGTTGGTCTTCTTGAAGATGTATCTTTATTAGTTTTCTTAAATTTTGGTTGACCATGATTCCTTCCTTTGAGTACTTCTACATAACTCTTTCTCTTTTCTTCATTCTTCTTTTCTAGCAACCTAAAGTGCTTCTTTTCATTCTCTATAACTAATGTGGATGTTTTTGTATCTTCAATGTCCTTGCTAAGCTTGGCGATTTTACTTCTCAATGTGACAGATTCTTCTTAAATATTCTCAACCTCTTCTTATTTCTTCATTATCTGAGACTTCATGACTTTTTCTGGTATCTTCGCTTCTTCAAGATGCATTTTTAATGTGATTATTTCTTCTTCAAGTCCTTTCTTTTCCTGACCAAACTTTGCCTCAAGCTGGTTTAGATGTTTAGTTTTTTCCTTAATATTATCTGTCAATATCTTCTCTCTCATTTCTACTTCTTCCTTTTGTGCTGCTATGTTGGCTTCCAAATACTGCTTTTGATATTCAATTTTTTCTTCGATCTTTCTGGATTATTCTAGCTGATTTATTAAGTTCTCGATGACATGTTGGGATTCTTAAAAAATGTGAACATTTTCCTTTTATTTCATCAATTCTTTCTTGAGTGACTTGTTTTCTTCTCTTTATTTTCTTAGTTCATCTAAAACACTGATCAATTATGCTTCATAATTGTCTTCTATTTCAATTAGTTTTTCTGTCTCATTTCTTTCATGGCATTCCATTTCAAGATGTTTGCATTTTTCACAATTAAAGAAAAACAACATACTTTTGTTGATTATGTACTCTTCATCTTTTGAATCTCTTTGACATGATGAACATATTTCTTCTTGATCTATACCTACATCTTCTTTTACATTCTATGACTCTGTGATGGGTGAAGAATATATATTATGTAACTTATCCCAAAGTTCTTTAGTTGATGAACATTTATCCACTTTTTCCTTTACTGAATCATATAGTCCTTACAAAATGAAATCCATTGCAATTTTTTTATTTTGTTTCAGTTCCTTCTTTGATTTAGTCTTTTTACCTTTTGAACTATCATATCCTGTAACAACTGATTTCCAAATATCATACCCCTATGACTTTAACAATACTTTATTCCTTCCAATCCATATCTCATACTTTAAACCATTCTGACCATTAAACATTGGTAATCCATTCTTAGAATAATCCATGGTCTCCTTCCAGTGGTTAAAATATTTCCTGAAGGAACCTGCTCTGATACCAATTGTTGGATTACTAAGAAGGGGGGTGAATAAGTAATGAACAATTGTACCAATTATTATTCCTTTGAATCACAAATTATATTATTTTACTTATTCAACCATGTTAATCAGTTCATCATCAATATCTTATTGTATCAGAAGCATTAACATTCATTATTGCATAATAAGCAATAACAAACACATACACACAATGCATAATATACAAATATTTACGTGGAAACTCAATGGGGGAGAAAACCACAATTTTTTTTTCTTATGTGTCAAGAATTACATTCAAGGAAGCACCAACTTCCAATTCTCTAGCTACAACTGGAAGGAGGCTCCGACCCCCTAGTTTCTCAGGCTACAATATGAGAGAAGCTTCAACTCCCTAATTCTCTGGCTACAACCAGAAGGAGGGTACAACCCCTTATGTTCTCTGGCTACAATCGAAAGGTGGCTACAACCACCTATCATTGCGCCATCCAACTGCCTTGAAATATAATTAGAATGATGGAACCATTGTCATAGTATCATTGTGAGATATACTTCTGTAAACCTGTACCAATCAACCTTCACTAAACAACCTGTAATCAATCTATATCGATAACCTGTAAACAACCTGTACCAATAACCTATGCCAATCTGTACCATGCATCAACCTGTAGCTCAAGATGTACCATAAACAAGTGCATCAACCATGCACCAAACTTGTACAAATAACTTGTCACAACAACTTATCCAAACAACCTATAACAACAACCTATCTCATAAATATTATCAATGAAATCAGATCTGCTCACCAAGATCAATCACCAAGACAACTCTCAACCATATGCACAATATCACCAAGATGTGCATCAACCAAACATATCACAACAACTCATAATCATCACCAAGAAAACTCTCAACCATATGAACAATATCACCAAGATGTGCATCAACCAATCATATCACAACAACTCATAATCATCACCAAGATTAATATGTTCTTATAATAATATACCAAGACAAGCATTCTATACCATCCATAAACCATGTGTCAACAATACTATTAACAAGTGCCTCCAACAATGTACCAAGTATGTATCAATCATGCATCAACTACACATGTACTTGTCTCAACCATGTACCCAACATGTACCTCAACCATATACCAAATACATATACCAATATAACCATCAAAAGTTCTCTAGCAATACATCACACTATCCATAACCAAATACCATAAACCCTTACATCAAACCATGTTCCATAAACTCACTTTTATGTAGCTTCAAGGATGTCTCATTCATAAGCCAATCATATACCAAGACCACTAACAAGTGTCTTTCACAATGCACCACAAGATATGCCAATAAATGAAACTAAGTGCACTAACAATATACTTCAATAGATCTGCCTCAAATCCATTCTACAACAAGCCCTAAACTTCCAAGAGGGCATCCAAAAGATTTACAAGGAAAACCCTCAATAAAATATAAGTTCAACACTACACATATGAAAACCATACATTTTTTCTTCTTGTAGCATTCTGTTGCCTCGATTTTTCTACCGCGATTTTTCTGCCGCACTTTTTATTTCGTGGTTTTTCTATCGTGATTTTTCTGCTGCACTTTTTCTGTCGCGATTTTTCTACCGTGATTTTTATGCCACAATTTTCCTACCACGATTTTCCTGTCACATTTTTCCTATCGCATTTTTTCTGCCAAAATTTTCCTTCCACACTTTTCCTGCCGCACTTTTCTCTATCAATAATACATGCCCAAATAACCTTTCAAAAAATAGATATTCAATGATATTCAATAGGTTCTAATGAGAGAGTATTTATCTCTTATTTATACTTCCATGTAGTTTCCTCAAGGGGTTACCTTCTAACCAACTTAACCCACTTTCTTTATTTTAGGGCTAACCCACTTCTAACCACTAGTACACTTATAACTCACTTTGCTACACTTAACTTAACCACTTTACCACAAATAAAAAGTTCTCCACTATTAGTTGCAACTAACTTTGTTATTTAATTAATTTATTTACAAACCACTTTGAATTATCCATAAATAGTAAACTCACCACTTCTTCTTGAAACAACTTTATTATTTAAATAATTTCTCTTTGCAACCACTTTGACTACTTTATTATTTAAATAATTTGTTTTTACTCACAACCTATTGTTGCAACTAACTTTTATATAATATTCAATTCATAACTTTTATATAATATTCAATTCATATGGTATCAGAGTGGGTTCAACCCTACGACTGTGGATCACCATGCTTTCCACTGCAGTAAACCCTTGAGTAATAACCTAGCGCTAATTAAAAATTTAACATGTCCATGCAGTGATATCGATTAGAGGACGCCAAAGAGGTTCACAACGTGGTGCCATGGAAGGAGGTGTGATGCCTCCAGAAGTGCCCGCACCCTAGGAGTCTAACCCCAAGGGGAAGAACAAGTCCTATGGCTGGGTTCGATTACCGTAAAGGATGATGATGGTCTGACAAGGTCCTTCCAGGGAATGTCAGAGGCCTTGATTCACCATATATATTGAGATGAGGCCAGGGTGCATGTACCCTTGAAGGTCCACAATGTGCCCCAACGAGTACCGTTAGCATTCACCAAGAACTCGATAGGGATAAGTTCTCAAGTCCACGAGTGTTGCACATAGCTCAGTCGTCGAGGCATGGCTAGAGAGTAAGGTGATGTGATTCATGCTTCGCGATTACGACCTCCAACATGGAGGTCTGCAGGGAGGTCTTTCAACTGAAGGGGAGTGTTATTCTATGGTGGAAGATGCTCCTCCCACAATTGAACATGGTCGTCAAAGACGTGTCATGGGAACTGCTCGAGGAATTGTTCCAGGAGAGGTATCTATCTAAGGAATTCATTGAGAGTTGTCTCAATGAGTTCAATGCCTTGCGACAGGGTATCCGTACAGTGCCCTAGTATGAGGCCCATTTTATAGAGATTCTTCGGTATGCTCCGCACCCGAATACTGAGAAACTTAAGGTCAACAGGTTCGTGTTTGGCCTTAATGTCAACATTCGTGAAAATGTTAGGATTATGATGCCTCAAACCTTGCATGATGTTGTCAAGAAGGCCCACATAGTAGAGGAGGAGCTTATTAGCAGGGGTGAGAGAAGGACTCCAACGAGACCAGTGGGGCAGGTGTCATCTAGTGCACAGCAGGATCAGACACCAGCTAGACATTCACTAGGATATCGTGGCTTCCATAGAGTGTTACACATTATTTTCGTCACCCTTATGACCGTTAATGATGTAAACCTATCTATTGCCTTCAGAGGGGTCAATGGCCTGAATTCCTGAAGAAATAAGGGAGAAGAACTTTTTCTGAGAGAAGAAATTGCATTTCCCTTTGTAAACAACCCTATTAAGGAATTTTCCGCAGGCTGCACTATAGATAGGGTGCAAAAATTCTTGTATGTGGGAAAAATGAGCGTCTTCTTGATGTTTATAGAAGGATAAGATTCTATGGTGAGGTGGCTTCTGAACAGTTTGGATCTTACTATCTTTCATGATTTAGTGGGATCATCCTAACCTCCTCACCTTATCCTCTTCAACTTATAAAAGGAGAGGAGCTCTCATGGAGAAATTTAGATTGGCTTGTTATTGAGTTTGGTAGCTTGGAGTTTTTGGAGCTTGTATGTTGGCTTTGAGCTTTGATTTGTCAAGATAGATTGTGAGTAGCTATCAAATATATAGTCTCAGAATCCGTGGATTAGAAGTGTGTGTGAAGCAAGGAACTATTGGAAGGAACCTGACAACATCAAGGCATCTGGTTGTATATTTCTTCCACATTATATAATACAGTGACATGTTTCTTTCTCATAAAATCATTTTGATTTTATTACATGACTCCTTGATTATATGTATAATCTTTCATTGAGTATACTATTGTTTCTTTCACTTTGGTTGGTTTGTGTCATTGTAGATCCAATATCACAAGAGCACTGGAGCGGAGCGAGGACAACAAAGATATAAGGAAGCAATATTCAAAGGTACGTCATTCATCTCTTGTTTGATAGTAAATTCGATGATTAGAGCTTAGGGAAAGCACCATGTATTGTCTTGTGTTGTTCTAGATCTAGGTGGATCTAGGGGGATTGATTTGTGTCCGCACTTAACAATTAGTCTGATAACAAAATTGGCGACCCTACTAGGATTGTTTTCCTATTTTGTATTGCTTTCTTGCTTTGATTGCCTGGATTCTATTTTCTGAGTCAGTGAGAGATCCAGATGAACTCTTTGACTGTCTGATTTCACTAGAAAACTTTCATACTTTTTATTTTTCCATTTTTTATTTGATTGTTGCACTGTATCCCATATGCAGCTTGCGACGACCGTGGATATCTGCACCCTACCTGTTTAGACCAGTGCAAAATCTATGCATTCTTCCCTATAGCTAGCATGAAAAAACCTTAAATCACCCCACTGTTTTTGGTACTGGCTTGTGCCGATCTATGGTCGTCGCTCTGTGTTGGTCTACAACCTGCGACGGTTGTGGAAAAAATTGTTTTGGTGGTTTTCTTTGCTCAAATCTGTGATATAGGTTCTGGGGTGAATTTTTGGGTTTGATTATAGTCTGTTTACAATATGCTTGATAGTCTTTGAATATTATTTTAGCCATGGTTTGATTATTGTCAAGAATCATGTATTGGTGTACAGTCTCTTTGTCTCATTTCTTGAATATATTGATATTGATGAGTTTAATAAATTTTTGGGAATTATGCATTTGGGAATGATAAACGTTTTCTCTTTCTCGTAATATAGCTTTCATCGAAGTGAAATATTTGCATTCTCATTTCTTTGCATTGTTTAGAGTCGGTCAAAACATCATTTTGTCCACTCCATTTTCCTCTTGAGTAATAACAACCATAAAATAAAGCGCTTATAAAAATTGATTAGACATTTTTATATTTTCTGGTAGCAAACCTACATTAGAATAGTTGTAGTGCTTTGTAATAGGTGTGAAAGATAACTTTCCAAAGCTGCGAACAAACATAGAATCTTGAGTTAGGGAGCAGTGAAATCCACTTGCTACATTTTGTTTTGGGAAGCCCTTATCACACAAGGGTCAAACCTGAGGTCGCATTGCGACTGGAAGAGTTACTCACCCTACTTTGTTGGTCTTGGTGTAGAGATTGCGCGTATTATGGGGGTCGCTTGAAAGGTATACCCACAATGATGAGTGGAATTCTTTTGAGTTGATTTCAGGCTAGATACCTTGGCTTTGTGTGTGGATCGGATTGTCAACTGTTTCCCCAGGCGTCATTGTAGTAGTTGGTAACCTTAGTGGTCTATCTCTTTAGGGTCTTTACACGAGGTGACTGTGGAGGGGAAAGTATTCACGGTACCTGGAATCGATGTTGGCCAAAATCACTTGGGATCCTTGGAGGGTATACCCATGATTATGTCTGGGAGCTTACACCAGAGTGTAAGTATATTAAGAAGATCATCAACATAACTTTTCCACCCTCTCTATCTCAGCCCCTTCTTACTTTGTTCCCGCGACGTTGGATTTCATCACCAACTAGTGTGCTCATTGTGAGAAGGTTTTGTTTGCTTACTATATTTTTAGTGTGTGCTGTTTGTTTTCCCTAGTGGACTCTAGGTTGGATTTTTTTTTTTAATGGCGTCAGTTTCCGGAATGACCAATGAAGGAACCTCTACTCTAGGGGAACATTTTGTTTTTCTTTCTTACAAAAACATTGGTCCTCCTCACATCGCTACTTTGAGCCTTCCAGGTCTCACAATTGGATTACCGATATGGTTGTTTTCCACTCAGGTAGTCCTGAATGCAGTTAGTGCTTCATTTGTAAGCACTTCCCCCCAAGAACATAAACCTCATGTTGATCCTTCACCTTCTTCACTAGTAAGATCTTCTTCGCCTTCTTTACTTGCAAGGTGTTCTTCCATTTCATCTTCTTCTTCGAGTGAAAGATCTAAAGCTAGTAACTTGATGGATAAGAAGAAGAAGAAATGGAAGAATAAGAAGAAGAAAAATAAACAAGGGTCCAAAATTCCAACCACTACCGGACATGTTGGAAAGAAACTAGTTAATATTAGTCATGTTGGGAGTGTTGATGATGCCAAGATCATCCAAACAATCCGTAAGCCCAAGTACCCTTGCAAGATTTGTAAGGGTAGCCATCTTCTTAAAGGTTTCCCTGGTCTATCCGAGGTTATAGAAGCATAGTCTACACAACCTCGCCAACCCATGTCGTCAACCTTTGAACAACATGTTGATGACCTTCCATCAACTAGTCAATATACCGTTGGGACTCATATATGTTCTCGTGTATGTTATGCAAAGGGACTCATATAACTCACTTTTTCCCTCGTATGGACGAAGCCTTAAAATTACTAGAAGACATGACTGTTTCACAGCCCCAAATTACATCTGATTATCATAAGCTTACTCTTGACCCACCTGTAGTTGATGGAATGATCAATCCATCCCCTTCATCGGTCATTCTGGTTGATCATGTAGTCAATCTGGTCATGTCCTTAGTTGAACGAGTTGACAAAGTGGTTGATACGATCCCATCCTCAGTCAATCCCACTCTCCCGCCAGAGAGTGAAACCTAAGTGGTCGATCCGTTTCCATCTGTCGAACTCATTCTCCCCTTGGAGAATGAAACCCAAGTAGTCGATTTGATGTCATTATCAGTCGATCCTACTCTCCCGCTAGAGAGTAAATCCAATACTGCCCATGTTTTTCTCGTTGATACAAAATCTATCGTGCTGGGGGGCATTCCTCCTTCTCCTGTGGAACCTCCTGCAAGTAATGAGGCCATCCTTTCTAATCGGGGTGTGCTAACTGGACTCGTCTTCCCTCTCACATTCCTTTCCAGATTACAGTGCAGGTTTGTGGTCAGGACGTTCCTCAGATGTTGATAGATGAAGGTGCGTCTATTAGTATTTTGTTCTCTATTACTTGGCAAGCTTTGGGTTGTCCTCAGCTTGCATCGATTATGCCGAATCTGTTAGCTTTTAACAGAAGAACCAGTCAACCTTTAAGGAATCTTCCTCAGTTTCCTGTAACTTTGGGAGGGAAAACTGTCTTTATTGACGTTATGGTAGTCCAAGACCCCTTGGATTTTGCTTTAATTCTTGGGCAGGATTATGTCTATGCCATGAAAGCTATTGTGTCCACTCTTTTTCATGTGATATCTTTCCCTCACGATGGAATAATTGTGACTATTGATCAACATTCATTCATCGGTCCTAACTGGATGACCTCCCTAAATGGTTCTTATATGCAGATAGTATTTCCCTTGCCACAAATGAATTATGTGGCGTTGTCTCCCATGCCTTCAACTGCTGATGAAGATGAATCTCTCACTGTAAGATTAGTCTCTTATGAGTTAGATCTGGTAGTTGACATGGTGATATCTTCGATAGGGTTTTTAGAGCTTGATTTATTTACCCCTGTTGTGACCCTCGACATGGTGTCCTTCCAGAGTGTGTCTCTTCCGTCCAGTGAAGATCTCTTGGAATCCATGACTGAGTTTTGTCCCTTGACCTGGTGTCCTCCCGGAGCATTGTCCTCTTGGAAGCCATGATAAAGAAGAGTAGCCTTGAGCATGGTTTTCTGATTTCAAGCTCATTTAAAAATGAAACCAGCCTTGAGCATGGTTTTCTGATTTCAGGCTTGTTAAAAATTGAAACCAATTGAGGATAGTTTTCACATCTCTGTAGAAACCTCATTAAAAAATGAAACAGAGCTTACGAGCATAGCTCCCATTTTTGTGTCAAGATCGTTAAAAAATGAAACAGTGGTCTGGAGGTTATACCTCGAGTCACGAGCATAGTTCTTCTCATGTGTCAAACTCATTAAAAAATGAAACAAATTCCCCCTCTCCATTTGGGTCAAGTCCTACGTATAGTATTTGAAGCTTCATCTCATCCGCCTGTGCTATTGTATGAAACAAAGATTGGGGGGCATTTATTCTAGCCTTTGGACTTCATGCTGAAGTTAAGCCACTAGCTTCTTGAGTTGGGGGATAAGTACCAACCATCCATGAATAATGCGTTGGGAAGTTCAAGCATAGTTTTCTATGGTTCAAGCTTGTACAAAAATGAAACTATCTACCTCAAGCATAGTTTCCTCTAGTTTGAGTTTGTGTGAAAATGAAACCAGGTCCAAGCATAGTTTAGTTTAGTTTTTAAGCTTGTGTAAAAATAAAATCTATCGCAAGCATAGTTTTGTTTTGTTTTAAGCTTGCATAAAAATGAAAACAATCCCGAGCTTAGTCATTATTCTTTCTCATGCTCGTAAATCAATGAGAATGTAACCAAGTATACTTTTATCACTTTTTCGGACTCGTAAAGGTTATACGAAAAAGGAAACCCCCCAGAGTTCCCTTTAATCTCTTTTCAGACTCTCTAAACATGAAAAGATTGCGGAGCGACCTTGTTCTTTTCACGCTCGTAAAATTATTTGAAGAAAAAAATTGATGGGCGATAGATTATCACTTTTTCGGTCTCATCAAATTAATTTATGAAAAAGGAACTAAGAGAGTTCTCTTTACGTGTTTTTCAAACTCTCTAAACATGGAAAACCCTTGAGTTTTTTTTCTTTGGACTCGTAAAACGAACTACTCCTTCCTAGGGTTCGTTAAAAATACTCCGAGGGACTCATCCGAAGGATGATATTACATCTACATGTTGGATTACTGAGAGGGGGGGGTGTGTGATTTAGTAATAGTGCGATTATAATCCTTTTTATCAAAATTGATCCTAGTGTTATATCAATGTAGTATTATTATCCAATAATGAGAAATAAGAAATGAACAATCACACACATACACAGTACACGAGTGTTTTACGTGGAAACCCAAATCGGGAGAAAACCACAGAATGCTTTTTCTTATATGTATTGAAGAATTACATTCATTGGAAGCACCAACTTCCTTTGTTTTCCAGTTGCAACTGGAAGGAGGCTCCAACCCCCAAGTTTCACAGGCTACAACCTGAGGGAAGATCCAACTCCCCAATTCCTTGGCTACTACTAGAAGGAAGCTACAACCCCTGAAGTTCTCTGGCTACAACTGGAAGGTGGCTAAAACCACATATCTTTGCCATGTCCTGCCACCCTGAACTAGAAGTAGTATGATGGAATCACTATCAACCTGTCACTGTGATATATACTGTTGTACAACTGTATCAACCTGTACCACTGACCTGTATCCAATATGTACAACTGCCCTGTAATCAATATGTACCTAAACTAAACATGTATCTACAAAATTACAACAAATACGTGATCTGTAGTGATGCAGCCCGCGTATGTACATTCCCTATCTGTTATGCAACCCGCATATGTACGCACCCTATCTGTTATGCAACCTGGGTATTCCTTCTGAAACTAGGGTTTCCTTTCACTTGAAAACTTCTGACCCTCTGTAACTTATTTCACATAAAATTGTAACCTGTCACTGTATCCAGACTGTAACTATACCCTTTGCATGCATCCTCATACATAACCTCCACTCAAGGCAAGTATGTCTCTCTCTAGTCATGTGCCATATAGGTATGTGTAATCATGAACACGTATAATATCCCTCATATGATCTTAGTCATCAATCCCTTTCTGATATTCAACTTCTCAATACATTAATAAATACAAGATCTCAACCATGTACCATAAAAACTCTTAGCCATATGCCAAGAAATACAAGAAGTATCAATGATAAATATACCAGCATTGTATTTCTATAGATATGACTTATACAGAAGATCCCATGTAGCCACTAGTCTCTCTAGGGAGAATCATCAAATCTCTATTGCCATTCCTCATGCATACATCAAAATCCAACCATTCATAGAAATAAGACATACCTTTTGAACCAATGGATGGATCTGATGTATTTAAGCACTCTAGACCTTCCTAGGAGCTTGATCTCAGAATCTAGAACCTCTGCACCTTCATCTTCTCAAGTTTCATGGATTTATCAACATGTACTCACCCTATACACAGCCCGCCCACGTACGTACTCACCCTATACACAAACAACCCACGTATGTGTACACACCTTATACATAGCCAGCCCACGTACGTACGCATCCTATACACAACCAGCCCACGTACGTGTACTCACCCTATACACAGACAACCCGCATATGCCTTTGAAAATAGGGTTTTTTGTGAATCCCAGAATTTCTTCGTCAACCCTTCATGCTACCTCAGACATTTACCACTTCAGATGTATCCATGAGTATTTACAAGAAGCTTTACATAAGAAAATAGATATACAATATGTACAAGTGTGTTTTTATGAGTGAGCTTTTGTCTCTTATTTATATCTTCATGTAGCCTTACACTTTCCTTATTTTAGGGCTTCTTCATTTAAAATAATTTATTTTTGCAAATAACTTTCACTCTTGGGGGCTTCTATAAGACTCATGAGGGTTCTCCAACTTCATATGGTCATAACTCTCTAACCGTGAGGAGTTATGTGATGTTCCACATACCACCGGAAATGGAATAACACGAACTATCCATCTAGGATAGTTTCACTCACAAATTCACTATCCTTCATCTCATTATTCCTCAAATAAGCATGGGTTCTCTCACTCCGCAAAGCGTCTTCCTGTGAGGGATTTCACCATAAGGGGACCAATTTGGAGTTCATCCATTTTTACTTCTTATCAACCATGATAAGACAATAATGAGTCATCTTTACATCAAACAATATTGGGTCCATTACCCAAACCTTGTGCCATGGGGATTTCTTCGAGGGTTGACATCAATGACAACCAAATTTAATCAACAATATTCCCCTTTGGCATTGATGGAAAACACTCTGATGCAATATTGAAAAAATATCACTCATGCTCCCCCTGGAACCATGCCTCTTTCCTCTGTATCTGATAAATATTCTCCCCCTGGAGCCATGCCTTTTTCCTCGGTCTCTGTCCTCTGCATCTGATAAATATGCTCCCCCTGGAATCATGCCTTTGTCCTCTGTCTCTGTCCTCTACATATAATAAATATCTCCCCCTTTGTCATCAATGGAAAAGGTATCTTTCCATCCAAGGTTGCTCCCCCTTACTGAACTGTCCTCTTATGGTGCTTCCTCGTGTAAATCTAAGACATATAAGATAAGCATTGAAAAAGCATTCATTTTGGAGTAGAAATAACTCCAAGTATCTGGAAAAGATATTCAAAGGATTCTCGTGGAAGTGGTTTTGTGAAGATATCTTCCTCTTGTTCTTTTGTGCCGACATACTCAACTCTGATGTTCTTTTCTGCAACCTTCTCCCATAGAAAGTGATACTTGATTGGAATGTGATTCGTCTTGGAGTGCATCACTAGGCTCTTTGAGATACTGATGGTGCTTGTATTATCACAATAGATTGGAATGGGCTCATCATACTCAACCTATATATCTGTCAGAGTTTGTTTCATTTAAAGAACCCATGTACAACATGATGCTGCTGCAATATACTCTTCCTTGGTTGTAGATAAAGATATTGATGAATGTTTCTTGCTTAGCCATGATACTAAACACTCACCTAAGTAGAACGCTACTGTACTGGTGCTTATTCAGTCATCAATACAACCCAATCTGCATCTGTGTAGGTAACAAGTGATAGATCTTTTCCTTTTGGATACCATAATCCAAACTCTTTTGTTCCTTTGAGATATCTGGAAATCCTCTTTACTGCTAATACATGTGATTCCTTTGGTGTTGCTTGAAATCGTGCCACCTGTCCAACTGTCTTCATTACATATGGTCTAGATGCTGTCACATATAGTAGGCTACCAATTATTGGCCTATATTGCCTCTAATCTATAGACTTCGAATGAACATATTTTCTCAACTTAAAACTGGTTTGCATGGGAGTGATAACTGTTTTTCAATCTTCCATTCTGAACCTCTTTAGCATTTCTCTGATATACTTGGTTTGAGAAATAAAAATTCCTTGGTTGCTTTTACGTATCTGAAGTCCTGGAAAGATGGATAGTTCTCCAAGTAATGACATTTCAAATTCATTCTGCATATCTTTTGCAAATTTCTGGCTTAACCTGTCATCATCACTACCAAAAATAATATCATCAACATAAACTTCAATTAATAAAATATTACCTTGACTTACCTTAATCTAGAGATTGTTGTCTGCACTTCCTTTTCTAAACCATGCCTGCTGTAGATACTTATCCAGTCTGGAGTACCATGGTCTAGAAGCCTGTTTTAGACCATACAAGGCCTTCTTTAATTTACAAACATAATTTGTGTTCTCTGACAACAAAAATCCTTCTGGTTGTTCAATGTAGACTTCTTCAAGTTCCCCATTCAGAAAAGCTGATTTTACGTCCATCTGATATACTGTAACATTTTTGGAGCATGTATAATCTAAAAGAAAATAGATTGCTTCCATTCTGGAAACTGGGGAAAATGTCTCTTCAAAGTCGATTCCTTCAATCTGTAAATATCCTTTACATACCAATCTAGATTTGTATCTTGTAACCTGTCCATCTTCATTCAATTTATTCCTGAAAACCCATTTTGTGTCAATCACATTCTTATTCTTTTGTCTTGGAACCAATTCCCAAGTGTCATTTTTCTCTATTTGATCCAATTCTTCATCCATGGCCTTATTCCAAAATTCATCCTTGTTGGCTTCTTCAAAACAGTTTGGTTCAATTGTAGATAAGAGTGACAAGTGTGTTTGTTCTGGTGAATGAATTCTTCTTCTAGTCTCAACTCCTGCATCTTTGTTCCCGATAATTTGATTTGAAGGATGATTCTTCTGTACTCGTTTACTGGGTTTCTTTGAAGACACTTGTTTAACTTTCTCTTATGCTTCTGTCAGATTCTCTTCATCTTCCTCTTCTACTTATTTTTCTACTTCTTCTTCTTCGAAAAGTTGTTCCATTGATTTGTTTTATTCTTCCTTTGATTCTGGTCTTCCTATTTCATCACTTGTAACGTTGATGCTTTCCACAACTTTGTTCAATATTAGATTGTAACACTTGTATGCTTTCCTTGTACTTGAGTAACCAACGAGTACTCCTTTGTCCACACGAGAGTCAAACTTTCCCATTCTTCCATCTTCTCTTTTGATGTAGCATTTGCTTCCAAAAACTCTGAAGTGCTTCACATTTGCTGGTCTTCCTTTCCATATCTCATAGGGAGTTTTATCAATGTTGTTTCTGAGCATTACTCAATTTTGAATGTGAACTGCTCTGTATGCACTTCCTGTGTCCAAAATATATCTATCAATTTGGAATCCATTAACATTGTTCGAGACATTTCCTGTACTGTCCCTTTCTTTCTTTCAACAACTCCATTCTGTTGAGGTGTCCTAGCAATGAATAATTTCCTTTTTATTCCATGACTGTTGCAGTAGTCCATAAATTCCTTTGAAGTGAAATCTCCTCCATTATCAGATCTCAAGCATTTGATTCTTGAATCCATCTCATTTTCAACCATTTCCTTTTAGATCTTGAAGTTTTCAAAAGATTCTGACTTGTTCTTGAGAAAGAAAACAACAATCATTCTTGTATAATCATCAAATAATAAAATAAAGTATCTCTCACCTTTTAAGCCCTTTTTTGTAGTTGGTCCAACTAGATCAGTAAGCACAATCTCCAATGGTCTTGTTGTTGAATATTCCTTTGATTTGAACATGGTCTTTGTTTTCTTTCCTTGTTGACAATGCTTTCATAAAGTGTTGGTTGGTTTCGTGATCTGGAGTATTTCTCTGACTGTTTCTCTTTTGATGACTTTGAAAATATTATCAAAATGAATGTGACCCATTCTTCTGTGCCATAACCAACTTTCATCTTCCTTTCCTAGACAACACTTTTCATTTCCAATTTCACTTAACACATATATGTTGTTTGAATTTCTTGCAGCTGTACCGACCGATTTCCCTGAACCTTCTCTTCTTATCTCACACTTTTGTGAATCGAAAGTAACTTTATGACCTTGGTCACACATTTGACTCACACTTAGAAGATTATCTTTCATATCTTCTACCAGTAGAATTTTTTTTTTCTTTTTTATTCTAGTTCCCAATTCAGACTGTGCCTTCTCCAATGATTTTGGTTGAATTATCATTTCCGAAGGAGATTGGTCCATTTCTTTCCTTTTGCAATGTAAGAAATTTGTCTCTATCACCTATCATGTGTTTTGAACACCAAATGTCAACATACCAACAATGTTTCTTCTGCTTAGCTTGTAGAGAGACTGTGCATTCTTCCTTTCTATATTGATCTTTCTTTCTTATCCATGTCATTTTTTGAGGTTCTTGTCTGTGACTGTTGTTATTTTGTTGAGGTTTTTTAGGAGGGACCGTCATTCTGCAATCTTTGGCCACGTGTCCAAAATTGTTACATAAGTAACATTCCACTTTAGTGCTCAAACATTCAAACCTGTTGTAACTTCTTCTTTGTGTTTCACTAGGTCTTCTTGAATAACCCCTTTGTGTATGACTCTCAAAGTTGTTATTGTTCCTGTTGTTAGCTCTACAATTCACATCTTTATGTCCAAAATTATTACATGCATAACATAAACCAAAAAACATAGTTTGATACCTGGGAGTTGAAGATCTTCTGAAAGAAGGTGCTCTTATGAATCCTTCTTCTTCTTGAGGCCTATCTGTCTATTGTTGATTCTAAAATATGAATCTTCTTAGTGGAGGAGTGTCCCTTTAATCTTCCTTGTATATCTTTTTATCCCCTTTGATTGTTTTTGCATAGATTTTTGGATTTGTTTCTTGCTCTGTTGTTTTGGATCTTGATCCCTTTTTTTTCTTATTGTATCCAAGTCCATAATTGTCAAGATGAGATTTTTGACTATTGATAATGTCATCCAGAACTTTTGAGCTATTCTGCATATTTTTCTTTTGAATATCCTTTCTTAGTGTGACAATCTCTACTTCCAAGTTTCCAATAATATTGTCCCTTTCTTCTAGTTGTTCTTTGAGTTCTTCTTCAATTCTTTTATCTTCTTCTATTTGAACCTTCAATCTTGTGATCATTTGTTCTAGTTCTCGATTGTCCTTTTTCTTATCTAGTTCTGCGTGTAGTTTCTTGTTTTTCTTCTTTTCTCTTATGATAACTTCATGGCACACATTAATTCTTCTCGATAGTCAATTTATGACTCTTCAATTTCTTCTTCGACTTCTTCATATCCTTTTTCGGCTTCTTCATATTCTTCTTTGGAGTCTTATTTGTCTGAATATTTTACTGCCATGAATAGAACTCTTCCTGAACCATTGTCACTGATTTCATCTTCATCTGATGATGAAATGTCTTCTTTGATGCATAAGCTTTTCTTGAAATCTTTCTTTGTAGTTCTTTTGACTTTATATGTGTGTTTTCCTTTTGAGTAAACTTCATCATTTCTCTTTTTATTATGACGATATTTGTTAGCAAAATGACCAATACCATCACAATTAAAACAAATTAAAGGAAGCTTACCTCTATACCTACCATTGGTTCCCTTGTTTAGTCTTTTGACGAAGTTGGTCACTTCTTCATAATCTTTCGAGACGTCGCTGCTGCTACTATATTCTTCTTGTTCCTTTTTCTTTTTCTTTGATCTTTTGGATGCTTTGAAGGATACTTATTTTACATCTGTATTTTCCTGTTCAGTTCTCATTTCATATGCTGTGAATATTCCATGCATTTCGTCCATGCTTATTGAGTTTAGATCCGATATTTCTTCTAGTGCTGATATCTTAGGGTTGAATCTCATAGAAAGAGATCTTAGTACATTTTGAGCAATTACAAATTCTTCAATTTATTCTCCCAATCCTATGATTGCATTCACTGTTTCATCAACTCTTAAGAAGTAGGCTGCAATATTCTCATCTTCCTTCATTTTTAGTTCTTCGAACTGACCTCTGTAAGTTTGAAGTTTTGTTGCGTTGAATTTTGTATCTCCTTCATAAATATTTCGAAGCTTGTCCAAAATATCTTTAGAGGATTTACAATGTGCAACTTTGGTGAATACTGTTTCATTGAGACAATTCAAAAGTGAATTTGTAGCTTTGGAATTATTCTGACCAAGTTTCACTGCTTTGTCATTTGTTGGTGGAACTGCTGGTACTATGTACCCATCTACAATTGATTGCTAAATTTCAAACCCCTGTGCATGTATATATGTCTTCATCCTCATGCTCCAAAAGGCATACTTCTATCCATCAAATTGTGGTATTCCATTTTTATATGAGTTGGTACTCTCCATGATCTAGCTTTTAGTGGTTAAACTGATTTCTGAAGGAACCTACTCTGATACCAATTGTTGGATTACTAAGAGGGGGGGGGAATCAATAATAGTGCAATTATAATCCTTTTTATCAAAATTGATCCTAGTGTTATATCAATGTAGTATTATTATCTAATAATGAGCAATAAGAAATGAACAATCACAGACATACACAGTACACCAGTGTTTTACGTGGAAACCCAAATCGAGAGAAAACCACATAATGCCTTTTCTTATATGTCTTGAAGAATTACATTCATTGGAAGCACCAACTTCCTTTGTTTTCCAGCTGTAACTGGAAGGAGGCTCCAACCCCCTAGTTTCTCAGGCTACAAGCTGAGGGAAGCTCCAACTCCCCAATTCTCTAACTACTACCAAAAGGAGGCTACAACCCCCTAAGTTCTCCGGCTACAACCAGAAGGTGGATACAACCATCTATCCTTGCCCCTTCCTGCCACTCTGAAGTAGAAGTAGTATGATGGAGCCACTGTCAACCTGTCACTGTGAGATATACTGTTGTACAACTGTATCAACCTGTACCACTGACCTGTGTCCAATATGTACAACTTCCCTGTAATCAATCTGTATCTGAACTGAACATGTATCTACAAAATTACAACAAATACATGAACTGTAGTGATGGAGTCTATGCACCCTATATGTTATGTAGCCCATGTATGTACACACCCTATCTGTTATGCATCCTGCGTATTCCTTCTGAAACTAGGGTTTCCTTTCACTTGAAAATTTATGACCCTCTATAAGTTATTTCACATAGAACTGTAACATGTCACTGTATCTAGACTGTAACTGTACCCTGTGCATGCATCCTCATACATAGCCTCCACTCAAGGCAAGCATGTCTCTCTCTAGTCATGTGCCATATAGGTATGTGTAATCATGAACAAGTATAATATCCCTCATATGATCTTAGTCATCAATCCATTTATGATATTCAACTTCTCAATACATTAATAAATACAAGATCTCAACCATGTACCATAAAAACTCTTAGCCATATGCCAAGAAATACAAGATGTGCCTCAACAAGAAGTATCAATGATAAATATACCAACACTGTATTTCTGTAGATCTAACTTATACAGAAGATCCCATGTAGCCACTAGTCTCTCTAGGGAGAATCCTCAAATCTCCATTGCCATTCCTCATGCATACATCAAAATCCAACTATTCATAGAAATAAGACATACCTTTTGAACCAATGGATGAATCTGATGTATCTGAGCACTCTAGACTTTCCTGGGAGCTTGATCTCAGAATCTAGAACCTCTGCACCTTCATCTTTTCAAGTTTCATGGCTTTATCAACATGTACTCACCCTATACACAACTAGGTCGTGTATGTACTCACCCTATACACAGACAACCTGTGTACGTGTATGTACCCTATACACAATCAACCCGCATACGTACACACCCTATACACAACCAGCCCACATATGTGTACTCACTCTATACACAGACAACCTGTGTACGCCTCAAAAAATAGGGTTTTCTGTGAATCCGATAATTTCTCTGTCAACCCTTTGTGCTACCTCAGACATTCGCCACTTCAGATGTATCAAAAAGTATTTACAAGAATATTTACACAAGAAAATAGATATACAATATGTAAAAGTGTGTTTTTATGAGTGAGATTTGTCTCTTCATTTAAAACAATTTCTTTTTGCAAATAACTTTCACTCTTGGGGGATTCTGTAAGACTCATGAGGGTTCTCCAAATTCATATGGTCATAACTTTCCAACCGCGAGGAGTTATGTGACGTCCCACATACCACCGAAAATGACATGACAAGCACTATCAATCTAGGATAGTTTCACTCACAAATTCACTGTCCTTCATCTCATTATTCCTCAAATAAGCATGGTTTCTCTCACTCCACAAAGTGTCTTCCCATGAGGGATTTCACCATAAGGGGACCACTTTGGAATTCATCCATTTTTACTTCTTATCAACCATGACAAGAAAATAATGAGTCATATTTACATCAAACAATATTGGGTCCATTACCCAAACCTTGTGCCATGGGGATTTCTTCAAGGGTTGACATCAATGGAAACTAACTTTAATCAACATTACAACCATATGTGATCCTCCTCAATCTTGTGTAAAAATAAAGAGGTACTCACCAGAAATGGTGGGAAAAAATTGGGAAAGAAATGTATCTAAACCTGTATTCTATGGAAGAGTTGCTTTTGAACAAGACACCCTTTCACTTGCTTTGTATCTAGGTTGGAAAATCCGCTTGCCTCCTGATCATACTCCTTTATAAGATTACCAATCGGTCTATGATCCTTGTTTTTGATTCGGTGTTTCCAAGATAGTTGTGGTGTCGTCAATATGTTCAAAGAGAAGTGAAACCTGAAAAGCCTTCTATTGCATTGACCATTTCTGCAGTCCTTAATCCTTCTATTGCATTGGCCATCCCTGAGTCAGTCCTGAATCACATGTTACTCTGATCTACTTCAAATCTTGTTACCTATTTCTTGTCACTGATGGGGGATACATTAAGGCCCTCTTGTGACAAGTGTTTTCCTGTCGACTTCAACTCATTATCCAAGAATTAGACTTAGAAACTAATTGGTACCTTGGAACTTGCATGCCTCAATGGCAGGTTTCCTCACTTTCGACAGTGGGTTTCCATTATTGACCCCTGAACAGGAGATTCCACAGAGTGTTCGACTTCAGCTCATTAATTCACACTCGTTGGATTGTACTAGTGTACCTTGGGAGTTATTGACATTAATGGTGATTTCCCTCGCACTTGTTAACGGTATCCATTAATGACCGATAATCAAGTGGTTTCTACCATGTTCGACTTCAACACATGTATTCACATGGTTAGATTCATACTATAGAGTGGTGGAGATGAAGACCCTAGATCCTTTCTGATAGATTCAGGTTGCATTAGAGTATATTCATATTGTACTATTGCATAAATCCACAATGTATGTCTTGTGGCTATGTTCAAATTTGAGTCTTTAACACATAGATCCACAATGTATTTTTGGTGGATATATTGAGATTTGATTCATATTGGCATGGATCCACAGTGTATGTTTGGTGGCCATGACCCGTCTTACTTGACATGGATCTCTGCATGTCAACATCTATGCTTTGAGTCATTTATGTTCTGAGTATGGGAATTCCTACCTCAGTGATGATATATTATTGTACTATATTTCCTTGTTTGTTGGAAGGTTTTCGATCGATGTGATCCTTGTTCCCTACACACATTTGACAAAGTATTTCAGCTATCACTCTGTTCTAACTTCATACTTTTGGGGGCTCTCTGTTACACATTATTTTCATCACCCTTATGATCGTTAATTATGTAAACCTCTTTGTTTCCTTTAGAGGGGTTAGTGGCCTGAATTCCTGAAGAAAGAAGGGAGAATAACTTTTCCTGAGAGAAGAAGTTGCATTTCCCTTTGTAAAAAACCCTATTAAGGATTTTTTCATAGGCTGCACTATAGCTAGGGTGTGGAAATTTCTGTACGTGGGAAAAATGAGCGTCTTCTCGATGCTTCTAGAAGGAGAAGCTTCTATGGTGAGGTGGCCTCTGAAAGGTTTGGATCTTACTCACTTTCATGATTTAGTGGGATCAGTCTAACCTCCTCACCTTATCCTCTTGAG
Source organism: Picea engelmannii (assembly GCA_009831015.1). Taxonomy (NCBI): domain Eukaryota; kingdom Viridiplantae; phylum Streptophyta; class Pinopsida; order Pinales; family Pinaceae; genus Picea; species Picea engelmannii. Next base: position 5,570 of record ML847406.1, on the reverse strand, counting down.
CTTATAAAAGGAGAGGATCTCTCATGGAGAAAGTTAGATTGGCTTGTTATTGAGTTTGTTACCTTGGAGTTTTTGGAGCTTATATGTTGGCTTTGAGATTTTATTTGTCAAGATATATTGTGAGTAGCTATTAGAGCTATAGTCTCAGAATCCATGGATTAGAAGTGTGTGTGAAGCAAGGAACTGTTGGAAGGAACCTGACAACATCAAGGCATTTGGTTGTATCTTTCTTCCACATTATATAATACAGTGGCATGTTTCTTTCTCATAAAATCATTCTCATTTTATTACATGATTCCTTGATCACATGTATAAGCTTTCATTGAGTATACTATTGTTGCTTTCACTTTGGTTGGTTTGTGTCATTGCATATCCAATATCACAAGAGCACCCAAGCGGAGCGAGGACAACAAAGATATAAGGAAGCGATATTCAAAGGTATGTCATTCATCTCTTGTTTGATATTAAATTCGATGATTAGAGCTTAGGGAAAGCGCCATGTCCTGTCTTGTGTTGTTCTAGATCTAGGTGGATCTAGGGGGATTGATTTGTGTTTTCACTTAAAATTATCCCAATAACATAGAGGATCCAATTTCACTACACCTTGGATACTAGCGCCTCAACAACATACTCCTTACCGAGGACCATAGAACCAACAACATTGTCAACCATAGCAACAAAAGTTTAGGCCGGTTTAGCAGAATGAACAAGGGTTCTAGGTCAGTGGGTTGTCAGCTTCTACTTCGGGTACCAGGAGTACTAGACCGAAGAAAGGGTGTTGGACATGTGGCGAGCCACATTACCAGTGTGAATTCCCAGTGGAGAGGACTTGAGCATATGGATCAGCCGAACCCACTACTGTGGGAAAATTGGGAAAGGCCCATCGTATTCATGAAGTGGCGAATAACCGCTAGGTAGAGCCCTAGTTAACTTTGCTCGAGACGTCAGGTACCGTTGCTGACCAGACCCTTAGTATTTTGATAGATCTAGGTGCTACCAAGAGTTTTATTTCTGGTGCAATGCTAAAAAGAATTAAGGTAAAGACAATCAAACAGGACGAGTTTATCTTGTAGAAATTACTTCGAGAGCCAAACAAAAGGTTGGTGGGAAGGTTATAGGTTGTAACATTAACCCGAGAGAGTTTTTCACTAGGGACAACCTGTACGTCACAACCTTAGGGTATTATGATGTGATTATCAGTATGGACTCATTGGAATCGCATGATGTGATACTCGACTGTAATATGAAACGATTGAGTTTGGTCGATGATGAGGGATAGAGACGCGTGATTGTAGGTAGGAACCAAGGAGTCTCGCTGAGGTTCATCTCTTCCTTGCAACTATGGAAGAGCATGCACAAGGGATGTAAGCTTTATGCGATCCTTGCATTAAATTAAAAGGGCATGGCAGAAGGACTAGAAAACCTTTCGGTAGTACGAGAATTTGTGGATGTCTTCTCTGAGGAGTTACCTGGGATGCCGCCTAAGAGGGAATTGGAATTTACCATAGACCTAAAACCGGGGACTGAACTGATAGTGAGAATGCCTTATCGGATGTTGACCCCAGAGTTATAAGAGTTGAAAATGAAACTGAAGGAGTTTTTGGACCTAGGACTTATATGTCCAAGTGTGTCACCATGGGGTGCACCTGTTATCTTCATACGGAAGAAGGATGGGTTGTGGAGAATCTGCATTGACTATTGTCAATTGAATAAGGCAATGATCAAGAATCAATATCCGTTGCCAAGGATTGATGATTTGTTTGATCAGATGAAGGGTGTAATGGTGTTTTCAAAGATCGACTTGAGATCAGGGTATCACTAGTTACAAATCAAGGATGACAACATCCATAAGACCGCCTTTAAGATGAGGTTTAGACATTACTAGTTTACTATTTTACCATTTGGACCAACAAACGCCCCAAGGGTATTTATGATTTTGATGAATGAGGTGTTCCACGAGTACTTGGATAGGTTCATCCAAGTATTCATTGACGATATTTTGATTTACTCTCAGACGATGGAGGAGCATGACGAGAACTTGCGCTTGGTGCTACAGTGTCTATGAGAGAACAAATTGTTTGGGAAGCTGTCGAAATGCTCATTTTATGAATCGAAGATTGACTAATTAGGGCATGTCATCTCTGGTGAAGGTATTGTTGTGGATCTAGCAAAGGTCGAGGATATTATGGAATGGCCTGCACCGAGGAATGTCCCCAAAGTGCGTAGCTTCATGGGTTTAGCGGGATACTATCGATGGTTCATCGAGTGTTTTTTGAATATAGAAAATTCGATCACAGAATTGCAGAAGAAGAGAAAGAATTTTGTATGGACCGAGAAATGCGCGGAGGCATTTCAGAGGCTCAAGGAGTTGTTGTCGACAACACCGATACTAAAGGTTCTTGACATGGACACAAACTTCTTGGTATGCACTGACGCATCCAAGGAAGGCTTAGGCAGAGTCTTGATGCAAGATGGTTGAGTTATCATTTACATTTTGAGAAAGTTGAGAAGGCATGAGGAGAACTATGTGACGCACAATTTGGAGTTGTTATCCATTGTATATGTCTTGAGAGTTTGGAGACATTACCTGATTGGATGAAAATTTGAACTAAAAATGGACCACTATGGAATACAACACATCTTTATGCAAAGCGACTTGAATGAGCGACAATGATGTTGGTCAGAATTTCGAGATTACTTACATAAAGGGAACAATGAATAGAGTGGATGATGTGTTGAGTCGGAGACCTCGCATATTTTTTATCATGCCTCTTCAGACGAATCTATGTGAAAATATTCTAACCTTACAACATGATGATGAATGGTACAAAGAGGTCAAGGATTTTATCAGACAAAACACAATGATGGTACCAAAATTTGAGGGATTCACTGTGGAAAACGACGTATTATTGAGATTTAAGGGTCTAATTTATGTACCTCCCAACAACGATTTGAGGAGTTTGATCCTAAACGAGGCTCATAGAGAAGTGTACATGGATCATCCTGGAGTCACAAAGATGAGGGAAGACCTTAAACCCTTATTCTTCTATAAAGGAATGAAGTAAGACATAGTCAACTAGGTGGAAATATGTCTAGAATGTCAGCAGGTGAACGCTGAACATAGGCATCCAATAGGATTACTACAACCCCACGCTATTTCAGAATTGAAATGGGAGGTCATTTCGAGGGATTCCATTGTTGGATTTCCACTGACGGTAAGGAGACATGACTCGATTTTTGTAGTAGTCGACACTCTGACGAAGAGTGAACATTTTATTCCCATGTGTACGACGTATCAGACACCTGACATAGCTATAGTTTTTGTCAGTGAGATTGTGAGGCTGCGTGGCGTTCCTAAGAGGATTATATCCGATCGAGGATCGGTGTTTACTGGATGATTTTGTACTAGTTTCCAAGAGGCCTTGGGAACCCAACTTAACTTTAGTGCCACATATCACCCAAAGACAGATGGGCAGACTGAACGAACAAACCAAATCTTGGAGGATATGTTGCGTATGTACGTGATGGACCAATAGAAACATTGGGAATAATTCTTTCCACTGGTATAATTTGCATATAACAACAATTATCAAAGCACCATTAAGATGGCGCCTTTCGAGTTTCTTTACGGGTGACCGTGTTAGACGCCTTTGAGTTGGGATCGGATTGAGGATAGGGTCCTAGTGGGACTAGAAGTGATCCAAGAAATAGAAGATCAAATGAAAACAATAAGACAAAGGATCAAGGAAGCAAAGGATCTACAGAAGAGTTATGCCGATGCACATCATGTCAACCATAGTTACGAAGTGTGAGATCGAGTCTTCTTGCAGTTGAAACCGCATAAGAGTTTGATCCAGTTTGGAAAGGGTGCTAAACTCTCTCTTAGGTTTGTGGAAATTTTGAGATTGTGGAAAAGAAGGGGCCTGTGGCCTATCGACTAGCCTTGCCTGATTCTTTGAGGTGTATGCACGATGTTTTTCACGTATCTGTTTTGAGACATTATGTTAGCGATCCTACACATGTTATTGACTTGAGTACCTTGCAGGTATCGGACGAGGGTGATCTCATGGCAGAGACAATACGCATCCTGGACCATCGCATTCGATAGCTATGACGTCAAACAACAGATCAGGTCAAGTTCCAGTGGGACAACTATAGTCCACACTCAGTGACCTTGGAGGACGCATATGATATGCGTCAACAGTTTCCATTTTTGTTTGATAGCTAGTCATATGATATTGTGATACACTTTATTTCGACACTTACATACTGTTAAACTTTAGGACGAAGTTTAAAACAAGAGGGGGTGTATGTAACATCCCGCTCTTGCACGAACTGAGTGAGCTTATTCTTTGAGGACACTTGCGTGCAAGTGATCCGGTTCTTCATATGATTGGTTGATTTGATTATGATTATGAGATATTATGGATTTGATCATATGTTATTTTTGTTGTATTTACATATGCAGGTGTTATTGAATGGGTTATCATGAGTGTGCAAGACAATGGACGTTGAGGATGATGAGGCATTGATGAAACCCCTTGGACTCCAGATTGAGTCAGGGAGTGGAATGTTAGGGTTTGAATGTTGTTGATGTGACATATGTACATACGATTAGATATTATGATGTTGATTGTTATTGCTGACATGATTCGTTGATGGATGCAAGATGACAATAGCTTTCCGAGAAGACTCACATTTGGAGTAAAGGGGTCACGCACGACAACCAGAGACCTTAAGGGAGAGGTGTGGCAGCAACCCTGCCACAACCTACTAGAACTCTCGCCGTGGCTCGTAATGTAGGTTAATGATTACCTAGTTTGAGAAGACCCACGATGCCGTGAGGGAAGACTATGACAGTCCCTCACGATGATTCTAAGGGGTGCACAATAAGGTAGGGTCCTTATTCCTTAGAATCCCTTAGTCTCCTACAAGATCACTTGACAGAGTATTGACTCCAGGGGTTTCACATCTACCAAATTCAGTCAAGAGGTGAGTGGCACTCTTGGAGCACGTAGTGCGTCTTGAAGGGCTCATCGTGTAAATAAAATGGAAAGAGACGAGTGGCACCCTTGGAGCACATAGTGCGTCTTGAAGGTCACATCGTGAAAATAAAATGGAAATAGGTGAGTGGCACCCTTGGAGCACATAGTGTGTCCTGAAGGGCACGCCACGATTTTAATTGATAAGTTAATAAATATAGTGCCTAGAAAACTATGCCTCCTTAGGACATGGTTGGCCTTAAAATAAATGATGGTATCAGTAAAGTTTAATAACTAAAATCCCCCTTAAAAATTGTCTCCCAACCTAGTGAAATTAAAATCTTGGTCTAAGTATAACATGTAACAAGAAGGGGGGGGGGGTAAGAAATTCAAACTTTAATTATTAAAGTAAAAAATATAATGGAGGATTAACATGTAACAAGAAGGGGGTAAGAAATTCAAACTTTAATTATTAAAGTAAAAATTATAATGGAGGATTAAATTTATTAAAAGGGTAAATGGTTGTTTTACCTACACTTGCTAAATTGATTTTTAGTTAAAAAGGAAAAAGGGGGAAACTTAAAAGAA
>ML847405.1:41851-62126 GCA_009831015.1 Picea engelmannii | reverse complement strand
ATGTTGTCCAAACATCAACACAAAGAACAGGTTCTTTGGTGCACAAATAATTTCAACATGGAAATAAGAATTGTTCAAATCCAAGGGAAGTCGCCAATATCCTTGACTACCTCAGTGTTCAGGAGAATGTTACAAATCCCAAACCCCACCATGTTCTTTAAGAACGAGGAAGAAGATGAATTTATCAAGAAACACCAAGGAGGAGAAGAGCTCCTCAAGAACTATCTCGCTATCTTGAGAATTGATATCAATTCTACTCAGGTTGAGGTAAGTTCTTTGAAATACCTGTACAAAGAATTCACCTGGATTTTTTCTTGTATAATTGGACTAGAATCCACAACCTTTGTGCCGAAATACATTGTTTATATTCTTCACTTTGTTTTTCATGAAGATTCCCTAATTGACTAGAGCCAAATTATTTCAAATGAGATATTGTTTCAACTGGGTGGCTTAAGAAAAACCCAAAAATTGTATATGACTTCTTATTTTGTCTATGTTATAGCCTACTAGCATATATTTGAAGACTTTCCTAGGGAAAGGAGTGTTGATTTCAAGGTGGAACCAACTTCTGTCCAGTACCTGGCTTTATGGAGATATAAAGTCCAACACAATTTATACGTAGTCCAAAATGGTTTTATTTATCCTTTCAAAACCTTAATGCATGGTCCTACTACATTGCGACTGTCACTAAAGGTTGGAGAATACCTCCCGTAGCTACCTAAAGATTAATTTGGTTATCATCCATCCACATAGTATTTGAGTTTGTTCAATTGTTCCTCCATAATTCATTTGATTCTTTGCATAAATATAGGTAGAAGTAAATATGCGGTAAATTCACCATATTTAGGTAATTAGACATTTTTACTAGAAATTACCGCCCACCATAATTTATGGAATTTTTTCTATAATTTAGGTAGGAGTAAAAAGTAAATATGTTGTACATAAAGATTGTAACAACCCCATAAATTTAACACTCCCAACATTTTACTCTACTCTCATTTTTATGGGCCCTCCTGTGAAGGAGTCAAGCCCGGTCCCGCTCTGATACCATGTTTTTTTTCTTCATATCATATATGATCGATATATTATTACAATGATGAGTGTTCCATATATAGAGAACATGTGGTGACCATCCATAAAAGGACGTGTCCCTTGGATAATCAATAACTATTTATTATTATCATTTACTTATTATATATAGTATTTAATAATCAATAATTATATTATTAATTATTAATCTAAGAGAATGTCTTCCCAATGTTGTCCAAACATCAACACAAAGAACAGGTTCTTTGGTGCACAAATAATTTCAACATGGAAAGAAGAATTGTTCAAATCCAAGGGAAGTCGCAAATATCCTTGACTACCTCAATGTTCAGGAGAATGTTACAAATCCCAAACCCCACCATGTTGTTTAAGAACGAGGAAGAAGATGAATTTATCAAGAAACACCAAGGAGGAGAAGAGCTCCTCAAGAACTATCTCGCCATCTTGAGAATTGATATCAATTCTACTCAGGTTGAGGTAAGTTCTTTGAAATACCCATACAAAGAATTCACCTGGATTTGTTCCTGTATAATCGAACTAGAATCCACAACCTCTGTGCCGAAATACATTGTTTATATTCTTCACTTTGTTTTTCATGAAGATTCCCTAATTGACTAGGGCCAAATTATTTCAAATGAGATATTGTTTCAACTGGGTGGCTTAAGAAAAACCCAAAAATTTTATATGACTTCTTATTTTGTCTATGTTATAGCCTACTAGCATATATTTGAAGACTTTCCTAGGGAAATGAGTGTTGATTTCAAGGTGTAACCAACTTCTATCCAGTACCTGGCTTTATGGATATATAAAGTCCAACACAATTTATACGTAGTCCAAAATGGTTTTATTTATCCTTTCAAAACCTTAATGCATGGTCCTACTACATTGTGACTGTCACTAAAGGTTGCCTCCTTTCTTGTTGAGAAAGGAATTTTTGAAACTTTGGAGGATTTTAGTTTTTTGAGACTATTCGTTTTCCAAGGGAAACCCTTGTCGCTCCCCTTTTATGTGTCTAATAGATTCTTTGTCATCGAGGTGTGCAAATAGTATAAATATTGGGCTCACGTTTTCAACGAAAAAAGAAAGAAACAATTTATTCCATTGTCATGGAGGGTTGGGGAAGTAATAATCAATCATATCCACTTAGATGAATTTTCATGTCAATTGGATCAACTTGGTTTAAAGAAAGCTTGATGCATCAAGGGTTTTGACCCTAAAAACTTGGTTTTTGCACACATGTCCCTAGTTGGATACTCTTCATATATCTGTAAGTATAAAAAGTTTGAAGAAGGAGGAGGATACAACCAAAATATTCCTGAGGAATCTATTGAAGAAGACCTAAACAATGTTGAAGAAATCGAAAGCACTAATGAGTGCTACAAACAAAAGAGCAGAGAGGCAACCATCAAGAACCCTAATTCACTAATATTTCATAGAGAGGTACTCATGTTAAAACAAAACCTAGAAGTAGTGATCTAGAAACAAAAAGAACATCTACCAGAAACTCAGATGACGGTGGTGATAAAGACCCTACAAAGAAAAATTTGGAAAAATCTCATGTTATACACACTTCTATTAAAATAAAGAGAGAAACTTAAAAAAATGGATTGAATGTACCTAAAATTGAGGAAAGTCCTCGGGCCATGGAAGTAGATAAAGTGATAGAAGAACCTAGTTGGTCAGAACAAAGATTGATAGAAACTAGAGAAATTGTTGAGGATATGGCTACTTAAGAGCCAAAACATTTCGAAGAAGAATCTGTTACACTTCACCACGTGGCCTACCATAAGAATTATAAGAAATTTTTAATAGAAAAATTGAATATAAAAATAAGAAATTTGTTGAGAAATGGAAATCAGAAATCAATTTTCATGGGTTGCACCCTTGAAAATCATGTAATTTCACAAGGAAATCAGGGAAGCACTAAAAGAATCTATTTTTGATATTGAGTGTTGTAACAAATATTGAGATTTTGGCTTTAGTTCACTTAGGAGAATGAATGGAAGCATTGGCAGTGGAATGAATGCATACACCGAGCATTAAGCCAAATGGAGAAAAAGCTCAAGAGTCTGGGTTTTTTGGCCGTTAGAGATTTGGCCGACGTAGATATCTTAATAACTACAACCCCGATCCCCGAATTCACTAAAGTATTAAAGGATAAGCCAAGATAATTAAAGAATAATAAATATTAATGTTGACAAGTCTCATCGTGATTTCATGACTCGCGTTTTCTTCGTGCTTTAAGTTTCAATTCTGCAATTTTTGAAACCTCAAAAGCCTATGTTTTAATCGTGCTTAATCACAAAGCTAAAAGTGTTTTAACTGTTAATCAATCCCATCACAATTTCGTGATTCAGGATTTCTCGCGTCAAGTATTATCGAAGTCCTGACACTTAAATCCATGAAAGTTTAAATATTAATTGCTAATCATGATTAATTAAGAGATTAAGACAAATGAATATCGTCTAATTAATCCCATCATGATTTCACGATTCAGGATTCCTTGCATGTCATAACTCTTGAGAACATGATACCTGAAACATGAAGGCCTGAAAGAGTGAAATGTAAAATCCGAAATCTATTTCGGGGATTTTACCATCAGGGATTTGGCTGACGTGAAGATTTTAATAACCACTGCTTTGTTTCCCCAAATCCCGAAAACCCAAAATCAGGACTCCAGTCATATGCAAAATTGCTTTAGAAAAACGCAATTTCCTCAGTCATGGAGAGGTTTTTTTTCGCGTTCGAATAGTCGATCGAAATCTAAAAATCCTAAGATTTCCAGTGGTGTCTTCAGAATTTCATTTTGATCTTGGTAAGGAAGTCAAAATTCTCCCGCAAGATGAGGTTCGTTTTCAGAAATATGACAGTTTTACTGTGTTGAGTCATCATTTTCAAATGAGGATTCTGAGCGACTAGGGTATCATTTTAAGAAACGGTTGGAGGATTTTGTGCCTAACACATCAGATATCATTAGCCTATTTCATTTTTCCTACAGGTGTCACATATTGGGAGAATCGAATCCATCTTCGAGCCCTAATTTTCGGATTTCATATTTCCCTGTTTTGACACATGTTTGTTAAATGCAGATTTGGGAAAAATGAAAAGGGGTCTCAGGGAACTGAGAGAGGTTTTTTCTCAGAATAAACAAATGCACAAAAATCTCTTTCATTTTATACACAACTTTCTTTATTTGATATATACAGAGCCGTAACCGCAACACTAGTTTTCGGCAGTTTGGCCCATTTTCTATGGCAGAAAGTTTCAAGAATTGGTTGTAACTGTTGGTATCTTTTAGATTAGAGAGGATTTCGACCTCAATACATATATGAGGAATATTTGTAAAAGGAAAGGGGGGGAAAGACACACAGGAGTAGTACTCCTGGGATATAGCTTTCATTTCCAATTTAATATAAGATTGCAGAAGCATGTTTTATCCATATCAGAGATTCTTGTGATGTTGCTTACAAAGTTTGTCCATTTTCTTAGTTTCAATATCACTCCATCTATCTTTTCTTCTTGATTTGTAATTGTTTTGTAATAGAATTCATCCTCTATTATATGCTCTGTTGCAGAATGGTTATAGGTTGTTTCTTGCAGAGATCAAGGTTCAAAATTCATCCTTTGCTAGATGCTCTATCCCAACCATCTATTTCCACTTATTTGTTCTTGGAATTCACTCATCGCTAAGTGCTCCTTGTGTATTGATATGTTTTCTCTTTATTCTGCTGCCATACTTTTATAAATCCTTATCTTTGTAATCAGCTTCTATCTCACCTCTACTCCATGGATTTCCATTGTTGAAACACTCTTGCTATTTGCTTGATCATTTGACTCCATGCACAATGGACTACCTCCTGGTCCAACCCGTCAACCCTAAAAACCTCAAAAATTTCTGTTGCCCACAGATTTGCCCATTGTTAAACTTATTGGATATCCTATCGTGACATATATTTGAGAGATCCCTCGCGGGTTGGAAGGGGCAGCTTCCAATCAAAAGTGGTTTGTGGTTATCTCAGAATTTACCTACACACAACCCAAATCAAGTTCTGAGTGATAACTTATTTTTTCATTTAAAATGTGCTAAGGCTTGGCTCTATTACATCCTAGAACCAACTCTTGCGACAACATTTTCTGGTGCCACTGCCGGGGAACGTAGGAACGAATCTATCTTGCCTGGGATACGACAAAATTTTAGATCTATTCCTTGATGGTGAACAAGGGATAGGCATTCAATTGGATGTGATCATTCACCCAGCGATTCCTTGGTTCGAAGACTCTATATGATTCACTGGCGACTCCACTGGTCTCAAAATGTCGAATTCATTTGCTGCTCGGATTGTTGCAAGGTTTGCTCCTCTGGACTTTGGAAATGTTTATGGTTTTCCAAACACTATTCCAAACATTAAAATTTGGGAAGATGTCCTTCCTAAATTTGAAGAATATGCGAGCGGCAATCCCGCCCAACACTTGTTTGAATTCCACAAGCTCATGGATGAATTAAATATACATCATGAAGATGTCCTCATGAAACTGTTTATGTTTTTGTTAGAAAGAGACGCTAGACTCTAGTGTAAATTTTTACCTCATTCCAGTATTCCTTCATTGAAAGATTTTCACATACCTTTTCATCAGCATTGTAAAAGAATCTATTCAGCTGAAATACTTTTTGAAGATTGTTGTAATATAAAATTCATAAGACAAACAGATCAAACACATCTTCTTAAAGAGGAGGAAGGAATATTAGAAATTTCTCAAGTCGATGAAGATAATCAGTATGAAGAAGAGTTGGCTGATAAAAAAGTAGGATATGATAGCTCTTCTAATCACATTCAAGAAGAAGATATTCAACATCATGGTCAACATGCAGAAGAGAAAGAAAACAATAGTTGCTTGATCTAGAAATTACATAGACCACCTCCTCCTTTAACAGAAGAAGAGATAGATCTGCTCCTGAATAGTTATGTTACAGCCCTTGCTTACACAGATTTGCAACATTCACACAGTCCTGAATATGTGAGTGAAACTTCTTCTATTACTGAAAATGAAAATCTAAGTTTAAATCATGACAGCCATGGGACTTTAGAGGAAGTTAGTAAACCAATTTATGATGATGATTTCCTACGAGGGGATCATCTTGTAGACATTGTTTTGTTTCATGAAGAAGATAGGGTTGTCATGTTTAATAACCATGAAGAATGTTTGATGTTCGAAGATGCTTTAGACTATGATTTGGAGGAGTGTGGATCTGAGATAGACAGCTTCACAGTTGATATTCCTAGCATTTGTCTGACTGATTACACTCCTGAGTTATCTGTTGAACCTGTTTATGATGAATATCCAGAAAAAGAAGAAGAGAAGATTTATTTTTCATCACACACAAAAATTTATGACAGTCCTCCTTTGTTTAAAGAATGTGATGAAATTGTTTTTGAAGATGATAAGCAACAAGAACTTTGGTTCAACAGGAAAGCAATCAGCAACATCATGAAAGAGATCAGCCTATGTATGATATCTACCAAAAAGATCTTTGGATAGCAGGTGAAGGACATAAGGAGGGGTTACTGAAACAATTAATCTCTCCTCCCTGTTTAGAAACCATTGAGAAACAAACCAGTAAGTTTCAATGCGACATTTTTGCACCAGTGGAAGAAAAAATCAGCAGTGGACAAAGTGCGCAAAAACATTTCAGACAGCTTTCCCAATTGGAGGAAGTATGGATTGATTTTGAACGTGGTATATATCTTCCCTTATACGATCCATTAGCAATTTATATGGAGTCAAAATGGGGGATTGAATTTGTTTTTTCCAACTTCTTGAAGTCTGAATTTCAAAACTATAAGTACTTGCTCCCAGGGCATGTTTTGAAATTTGCAGCTGCTCCTGTCATCATTTTTCTCAAAGATGGAAGTATAATTAAGTTTGTTAGTCGGATACTCGCTTGGTTGATTTGGAAGTTTTCCTATACTTAAAAAAAAATAGTGATATCAATTAGAGTAGGTGATGTATATAAATAAGCTTGACTTTGAGCATTGGAGTACAACGATGGTTTTAATTGTGTTTCCAGTTCAGTTTGGCATCCTGTATGTTTTTTATTTAAGACATTATGACTCCATAGCCCAATGAATGCATAAGCGGTTTTTTGTTTCATAAAGGTGCAAGTAAAGCGACAGAGTCCAAAGTTTGATAAGGATGATTTCAGGTCACCCAATGGATGAAGGCACATGGTCTACTGTTCTTGGTGCTTTGCAGGAAAGCACCATCCCTAGATGGAGCCTCTGTTGTAACAAATATTGAGATTTTGGCTTTCGGTCACTTAGGAGAATGAATGGAAGCATTTGCAGTGGAACGACCGCATACACTGAGCACTAAGCCACATGGAGAAAAAGCTCAAGAGTCTGGGTTTTTTGGCCGTCAAGGATTTGGCCGATATAGATATTTTAATAACTACAGCCCTGATCCCCGAATTCACTAAAGTATTAAAGGATAAGCCGAGTTAATTAAAGAATAAGAAATATTAATGTTGACAAGTCTCATCGTGATTTCACGACTCGGGCTGCCTTCGTTCTTTAAGTTTCAAGTCTGCGATTTCTGAAACCCCGAAAGCCTGTGTTTTAATTGTGCTTAATCACAAAGCTAAAAGTGTTTTAACTATTAATCAATCCCATCACAATTTCGCGATTCAAGATTTCTCGCGTCAAGTATTATCGAAGTCCCAACACTTAAATCCATGAAAGGTTAAATATTAATTGCTAATCATGATTAATTAAGATATTAAGACAAATGATTATCACCTAATTAATCCCATTGTGATTTCGCGATTCGAGATTCCTTGCATGTCATAACTCTTGAGGACATGATACCCGAAACACAAAGGCCTGAAAGAGTGCAATGTAAAAGCCAAAATATATTTCGGGGATTTTCCCATCAGGGATTTGGCCGACGTGAATATTTTAATAACCATTTCTTCGTTTCCCCGAATCCCAAAAACCGAAATCGAGACTCCAGTCATATGTAAAATTGCTTTAGAAAAATGAAATTTTCTCAACCATGAAGAGGTCGTTTTTCACGTTTGAATAGTCGATCGACATCTTAAAATCCTAATATTTCCATTGGTGTCTTCATAATTTCATTTTAATATTGTTAAGGTAGTCACAATTTCCCCGCAAGATGAGGTTCGTTTTCAGAAATATGCCATGTTAACTGTGTTGAGTCATCATTTTCAAATGAGGCTTCTGAGCGACTGGAGTATCATTTTAAGAAATGGTTGGAGGATTTTGTGCCTAAAAGATCAGAGATAATTAGCCTCTTTTAGTTTTCCTACAGGTGTCACATATTGGGAGAATCGAATCCATCTCCGAGCCCTAATTTTTGGATTTCATATTTCCCTGTTTTGACACATGTTTGTTAAATGCAGATTTGAGAAAAATGAAAAGGGGTCTTAGGGAACTGAGAGAGGTTTTTTCTTAGAATAAACATATGCACAAAATACTCTTTTAGTTCATACACAACTGTCTCTATTCGAGAGATACAGAGCTGTAACCGCAACCCTAGTTTTCGGCAGTTTGGCCCATTTTCTATGGCAGAAAGTTTCAAGAAATGGTTGTAACTGTTGTTATCTTTTAGATTAGAGAAGATTTCGACCTCAATACATATAATGAGGAATATTTGTAAAAGTAAAGGGGGGGAAATACACACAGGAGCAGTACTCCTGGGCTGTAGCTTTCATTTCCAGTTTAATATAAGATTGCAGAAGCATGTTTTATCCATATCAAAGATTCTTGTGATGTTGCTTGCAGAGTTTGTCCATTTTCTTAGTTTCAATATCATGCCATATATATTTTCTTCTTGATTTGTAATTGTTTTGTAATAGAATTCATCCTCTATTAGATGCTCTGTAGCAAAATGGTTATAGGTTGTTTCTTGCAAAGATCAAGGTTTATAATTCGTCCTTTTCTAGATGCTCTATACCAACCATCTCTTTCCACTGATTTGTGCTTGGAATTCACTCATCCCTAAGTGCTCCTTGTATATTGATATGTTTTCTCTTTATTATGCTGTCATACTTTGATAAATCCTTCTCTTTGTAATCATCTTCTATCTCGCCTCTTCTCCATGGACTTCCATTGCCAAAACACTCTTGCTATTTGCTTGATCATTTGACTCCATGCACAATGGACTACCTCCCGGTCCAACCCATCAACCATAAAAACCTCAAAACTTTTTGTTGCCCACAAATCTGCCCATTGTTAAGCTTATTGGATATCCTATTGTGACATATATTTGAGATATCCCTCTAGGGTTGGAAGGGGAATATTTCAATCAAAAGTGGTTTGTGGTTATCTCATAATTTACCTGCACGCAACCTAAATCAAGTTCTGAGTGATAACTTATTTTTTCATTTAAAATGTGCTAAGGCTTTGCTCTATTATAGCCCAGAACCAACTCTTGCGACAACATTAAGAAAGAAAAATTATTCTTAAAGGAAAGAATAAAGGAATTGGAGAAATCTCTAATTCCAAAAACATTATTTGTCGAACCTTTAAATGAAATTCAACCAATACTTACCCTTGAAGATTTCCTTGAAAGCAGTTCCAAATTGAGGAGTTCATCCATTTTATTTTTGGTTGTGAGAACATATGTTGTAGATGGTATCTATAAGAGAATAGACCTAATCCTTGAAATCTCAGAGTTAGCATAGAGTTCAACCAATTTATCAATAAGGAATATGCACTTTAGAGAATATCTCCAAAAATAACTAGAAAATGATGAAGGTTTTTACAAAGAATCCATGGGAACATTTGCAGAAAAAGTTTCAAGTTTGAGAGACACCCATAAAAGAGAACAAAACCTTCCCTCGAGTATACAAATGAAACATATTAACACTTGCTAGCTAAAAAGGATTAAACATTTAAGAGAATTCTTATCTGAGTTAGATGATGTTAAAATTAAGAAGGGTGACATATTTCTAAAACTTGATGATCTTAGTAATGAATTAATGGCCCTAATTTATTAATGGATACCATGGTGATGTCCAAGGAGAAATTATTGTAACAATTAGAAGCATTAAAAGTCGCATGGGAAAATGATTTTAGTGACTTGGTTGAAATCTATGACGAAGAAGTTTAGAGGTGGCTTGATTGATACATAAAAAAAATGATGATATTGAGGACATGTTGCACGAATTAATCTTCGATCTAAGAGAAATGGAGAATGAATTATTTGAAATAAAGACCTAGCATGAAATAATGGTTTCTCTAATGAAGGAGTATATAGAAGAATGGTTAACAAAAGCATTAGTTAAGATAACCAAGATAGATCAACAAGAAGCAAATACAGTGGTTATGTAACCTATAGTACAACAAAAACCATTTAGAAAAGATGCCTCAACAAGAAAATGAAGGGTTTGAAAACATTTCCATAGCAGTAAGTCAAGTAGCAACCTTATTCTTTCCCTCTTCATTTTTCTCCTTCAGTCAAGTGTCATTTGTCCTTTTTTGTTCCCAACAACCTATGAAACCTAAGGCTTACCCTTGATTGTTTTCTTTTGTCTTCCAGACCTCTCTTTCATTTTATGGTTTGTGGGAGCCCCAGCCTAGTCCTGTTTGAAGGAGAAACATAATTTATTTTATTTGTAAACCCAGACATTACTACTTATTTATTTAAGACATCTATTATTTTTTGAGGTTCCCAGAGAATTAGTTTGGGACATAACATTGTTGATTTCTCAAGACTTCAATTTTAAGCATGATATTTCAGATGTGTGTCTATCAAAATATTTATTGGCTTTACTAGAATCATCATTTAAATTTCTTTGTTATATGTGGTCCATACTTTCCTTTCCCTTTGTTGAATATTGTGTTCTACTTTGATGAATGTTGTGATGGAAATGTCATCTAAT
Source organism: Picea engelmannii (assembly GCA_009831015.1). Taxonomy (NCBI): domain Eukaryota; kingdom Viridiplantae; phylum Streptophyta; class Pinopsida; order Pinales; family Pinaceae; genus Picea; species Picea engelmannii. The sequence goes on along the minus strand of ML847405.1, from coordinate 51,178 downwards.
TCTAATGGATACTCTTTTGGTTTACAAATCTTGTAACATAGTGTAAATATATGCTTTTTGTAATATACCTAGTCCCTTCTCACGTATTTTTTGCATGTGAAAATCTATTTCAACAATAATCCTGGTCCTCTCTCAGGCACTTTATTTGTTTTTGTGTGTTATTTAAAACAAAGGAGTACCACCTCTTTAAAAATGTAGGGGAATTTATCCTCGTGGGGTTGAATTAAAGACCATAAAAAATATTTTCATGTCAACACACATATTGAAGGGGGTGTCCCTATATTGGGTCAATATTTGGAATCTCCTTTTGAAGCACCATCTTCCCCACATGAAGTAGTTCACGCCACTTCATCAGAGCCTGAATTTTATTTGATGATGTGATCGAGAGGATTGAAAAGTTGAGGCTTGATGAGAACTAAACACTGTCTCAATCAGTTAAGAAACATATACCATCTTATAAACATCCACCATAATGGCTCACAAAAACACTTGAAAGTGCTCATCTTGATGAGGTCTAAAAGACAAGAACTAGAATTTCCTCGAGACAAGATGGAGGTAATGAAGATAATTCAAACTTGGGTGATGTAGATGACATGTACATTTCATATGATTGCGAGTTGAGTTTATATACTAATCTTGAACCAAATTCCTTCAAAGAAGCCACTTCTCATGATGAATGAAAAGAATCCATGTAGATGGAATACGATTTTCTCATCAAGAATGGGACATGGAAGTTGGTGGATCCTCCATTTAGAACCAAACCAATCAGCTTCATGTGGGTGTTCAAGAATAAGTACAGATCAGATGGTTCACTTGAAAAGCACAAATAAAGGCTCATGGAAAAAGGATTTGCATAGAAAGAAGTTGTTGATTATGAGGAGACCTTTTCCCCACAGAAAAAAGGGATCCATTCATACTCTATTTTTCATGGAAACACAGAATGGATGGAAAATTCATCAAATGTATGTGAATACTAGTTTCTTGAATGGAGACTTGAAAGAGAATTTTTTCATTTCTCGGAGACTGGTCCTATAAAAAGAGACCTAAGACATTTCATTTTAACATAACTCTCTCACTTGAGAATTACATACTTTGCTGAAATTTGTGCCCTTTTGGGGCATTTGGTCTATCTCTCTCTTGTCCAAATATTATGGATGCTTATACTTTTCTATTGTGGAGCTAAAGTAATGCACTACCCTCTTTGAGGCTTGTCTCTTGTATGCTGATTGAATATTCTTGGTAGATAAGGGTTTTGCATGCTTTCTATTGGAATTGGTAAAGAATTTCTGAATATTATTGGCAATTTATTCTTGTTTCATAGTTATTCTTGTTCTAACCATTGGAGGAGTATAAGGGAATACACCCTCCACCAAGATCTATTATAATTGTTGTCGGATAAGTTATTTTTCAAGGTTGCCAGGAGGAGTAAAAGGTTTTACACCCTCCTAGATTTAACTTGTTGAATTTGCTTGATCTAGGGAGTAAAAGGGCTTACACCCCTAGAGAAATAGTAAGTCTAACTCTTACACCCAAGAATCCATAACCCAATAGACTAGGTACTCATCTACTTACATTAGAGAAATAAAATCATTTCATTGTAATATGTGATTTTTGGAGATATTGCATTTATTCAAATTAAAATATTTTCTTAATGCTACAAGCTTGCTTCGACCACTAAGGCGTTTCGTTAAGCCTTGTTTTTCTCTTGCTGCAATTAATTTAATTCTACAGCCATTAGGGCTGCAACAAAACAATTTTAAACTATTTCTTTACTTGCCAATCTACCATTGAAATTTGCTTACAAGTGTCATATTAATTCCACTTGTCATTGGCTATCTTTTGGGTGGATTGTTTGTTGATTTTAGTGGATAGATATTGTTATTGTGGCAATTTTTTTCTACAGCTATAAGGCTGCTCTAACAATTTTCTGATAACCTCATTTAGTAGCCTTGTTTTACCATCAAAGTCTGTGCTTAAGTATTGGAAAGTTATCTCCTTGTTTAGTGCTTGATTAACCAATAAATATTTGATGCTTTTGATAGTTAACTCTACAGTTAACAACTTTTTTCTGTTTCTGATATATATATTTGTTTACTGCTACAATTTAGGACATCAAGCTTCACTTTCTTGTCCCATTAATTATTTGTCTTGTATTTCGATCAATTGTCTTGTCTCGGAAAGTTTTAACATCATCTTGTAGGTACACAACACTTTGGAAACCTCCCCTCATCAACAAGACTCTTTTCCAAGCATCTTTCCACTTCCAAACTTAACCTATAGGGGTTTCATTAGTCATTCTACCATTTTCCTTCTCAATCCCCCTAGGGTCACCGATATTCCCCCCTTGTGGTGACTTATCATCACCAAAGCGAGGGGAGTATCTATCTAAGGTGACAGTGGGTAGCTACTCTTGTAGTTGTCACACTATTGTGGATTGGGTCGGTATTTTCCCAACCTACAATCTATGTGATAACATTTTGGCATTGTTGTCAGGGAGGATTTTGAATCCTCTTTCATTCCTTAATGACACTTTGGAAAGATTTGATCCCAAACCCTTCATCCCTAGCTTTCTTGGCGACTCCACTTGAGGGAAGTTTCTTTTCTCTTTCCTTCTTTTGATGAGATAAAGCTCATCCGGTGACTGCACCACCCCAAAATCTGTCTTCCCAAAAGACCTTTCCCCCTGGAAGATTCAATCCGTTCGATGTTTACCGAATAAATCCTCCATTTAACTCCCTCATTATCAAAACCCTTTTCCACGGTAATATCCCCTTTGCACCAATGGCTCGTCCTTGGGAAAAAAGACATTTATAATCCCTTGAACATGGCTGCCATCATTGGATATCCTAATGCCATGCCTAATAAGACCAACAAATGGTTGTCAAAGTTTCCAGAAAATAATGTGGTCATAGCTGAAGAACACCTCTATGAAATTGGTTGAGAAATGGAAAATGAAGGAGTGGAACATGAAGATGTGGCAATGAAGCTACTAACCACATCTTTGACTGAAGATTCCCAAGGTGGTTCAAAGGCTTTCCTAAAAATTACTTAGCATCATATGAATATTTCTCTAAGTTTTTCAAGAGAATATGGGCAACAAAGAAGGATAGCAGAATGCTAATGACTCAGTTCAACTAGATAAAGAGAAGGAGAACAAGACAATGAGTGAATTTGATACCATATTTGATAAGCTACATAGCCAAATCCCACAGGATTTGTGGCCATCTGAAGCAATTTTCCGTATTCTCAATGTGAATTCCTTTGAAGGGAAATTCGATTTCATCCTAAGGGATAAGAAACCCAACACTTTGGCACAAGCCAAAGAGTACAATGCATAAATTAAAGAGAATCTTCTCTACTCCAAGATTGATCATTTTCAGTATCCTCGTGCCAAGGCAGAAGAAAAGACAAAGATGTCAAGCAACAATGCACGAGATCCAATAGCTCTCATAGCTCAAAATCTTGATCAGATGAATACTTAGTTCTTTCAAACTCATAATTAGGTTATGACCCGATTGTCTAATTTGGGGAGAAACCAGTCTTCTCTAAGACCTCCATTCGTCAGATGACAAAAGGATGCTATAGGGTGGAAGACAAGGCCTCAACAAGAGGCAAAGGATCCTAATTCTTTGAAACCTATTGGGATGGTCAACATTGAAGAATTATAGTGGTGCTCTCCTTGTCAAGAACCTCATCCAGAGGAGGAATGTCCTAGAAGAGAAGAGGACTCCCCTGACAATATGAACTTCATAGACATAATTTTATCCTTCAAGGATGATGATGAATGCGTGAACATTACACATGAACAATTTGATGAATTCCTGAAAAGGGGAGCTAGAGAATGTTGGCTCAGAGTGCTAAATCCGTTGATCGAAGATCAGAGGAAAGAGTTGAAGAAAAGGGAAATATTGACATATGCCAGAAGAAATAAATTTTTTGTCGTTTTGCCTCAAACTTTAGTTCATCTACCACTAGAGAATCAAGCTTCATCTCAAGCAAGAAAGAAGCTCCACCTCAACCAACAAGGAAAGCCATCCCACCTCCTCCACCTCCAATTCATGATTTTCCTCCAAGACCAAAATAGACAGATGAAGATATATGGTTGAACATAAACGTCCTAGCTATGATGCAAAGATGAATATGTCTATTCCTGTGGTGGAAATTTGCAAGACCCATTCTGTGAGAAAAGAAGTATTGAAAGTGTTGAAAGTACCAGCTAAAGCAGAATATCATCCTGTGATTTTGAATACTATGTATCATGGATGGAAAGAGGATGATAACCCTCCTTTATATATTTCTCTAGCTACAAATGGTCTACATATGAACAATTGCATGCTATATTAAGGAGCCTTGGTAAATGTGATGTCCCTGAAGGTCACGAACCAACTTGGTATGAAGACAACACGCCCATATGGAAACGCTTGTGGCATTTATTAGAAAAAGGTGAAGGTATATAGTCTCATAGAAGACATCGAAGTGTATTTGATAGATTTCATTCATATCAGCCTCATCATGAACATAGTGGTTATTAATGTCCCAGATTCCTAGGAGATGATTTTGTCGAGAAGTTGGGATGATACCCTCGATGTTTTTTGTACAATGGATCTCACCCATGCGCACATTCCCATGGGCGATGGTAATTTCGAGATGCTATATAGTAGGCATGTGGTTAAGAAACATGTGATGGATATTTTCAGCCCTGATTATCATATTGAGTGTGAATTTGATGTGCCTCACTAGATCATTGAGTATGATCCTCGAGATTTTACTTTGTATAGAAACCTTACTTCCAAAGACAAACAAATATAGAGAGAAGTTGGTAGAATTCCAAGGGAAGAAGACTGGGTCCATCAAGATACTTGAGAAGGAAGAAGATAAGAGATGTAAGGAACTTGAAAAGGTCATTAAATATGTGGTTAATGCAGAACCACCTTCATACCCTTACATTGAGAACATACCTTACATTAACTTTAATCAAGGAAGTCTAGTGCTTAGGTGGGATAAGAAGAGAGGAAAGCCTAAGTATAATAAGAGAAATGATGTTTTATTTATTGCCCCTTACATCATCAAGAAGAAGCCTGAGAAGGGAAAATATTACTTGTCAGCCATGGATGGGAGGAATATGCAATTACGAGTTGATGGGTCTCTTCTCCAACCCTACGTTCAAGGAACCTGACTTCTTCAGGGCCCAGGCCATAGGTAAGTAGGTAGGTCATCTTGCTTTCCTACATTTTCATTTTTATCGCTCATGGTAGTTTGGTTGCATCTCATTTTTACTTTTCATTTTTCTCTACTTGCATTATCATCATTTTCTTTCATTATATTACATTTTAGTTTAGAAATTTTGAAAAAAATGCAAAAAATTACTTTTTAAGATTAGTTATCAATTTTGAAGTTTTGGATTTTGATTATATGAACTAAGGGTGACTGAGCCACCTTATATTTTACAATTTGTTGTTTCAATGTGTGTAGGCACATGTATAACCAGGATATGTTTAGGTTCTCATGCACTCTATGACGAGTACATGTACCCAAGTAGGAGCCATATGTTATCCCCCAATTATAGGGATAACTAAGGAGATGATGTCTTGAGGCCCTCAGGTTGCATACATGGAGTACTGAGAGATGGATTGAGTGACAGTGTCCACATACACATATAGAGACCCACTCCACCATCATGATTCTTTGATTCATAATGATGGCATTCACCACATAAAATTTCTTCCAGAAGACAGTGAGTCTTGCTACATGAGGCACAAGTCAGGTATTGTGGTAAGTGTCACCTTAATACTTGAGGCATTTGAATATGTTGCATTAAAGCTTCTCTTGATTATAGAATGTCCTCTTGGACATTATGATTTTGACCTTGTTTCACCTTGGTGAATATCATGGTTCCCTAGTAAAGGGCCACCCTTAGGGAAAGGGTTGAAATCGAGGATCTCCTCGAAGGGTCATTGTATCTTCCTAGCTCATCCTTACCATTTTAATTCATTTATTCCCCTCCATGTCCAATATTTTAGGTTTTCAGGCCACATTGACCCAATAATGGCTTGTACCTCATTTCATGGGAAGAAGAGGTTGAAGGACCATAGGTTTGTAGTTGGAAAAAGATAAAATCCAATCATAAACCTTCTAGATGCTCACCTAGAGATCTCGAGAACAATGAAATGTTTCTCACAAAAAATTAAGGGACCCATAAGATAAATAATTAATTTTAAAAAATGCCAACCAAGGTAGAGAGTGTGTGGGAAATGTTTTTCATGCTTTGGTAGAAGTCCCACACAGCATATTCAACTTGGGGAAGCACAATGTGACCAAGGTAGAGTTAAGGTGGGAAATGTTTTCCATGCTTAGGTAGAAGTCCCACCTTATATTCAACCTGGAAACATTCTAATAAATTAATGGCAAAGAAGGGCTTGGAAAAATCTTACATCGCAAACAAAAGGCATCACACCCTCTATAAAGGCACCCACAAATGAGACAATATGAGCCCTTGTATTTCATGAAGACCTAATCCTAGAAGTATAACCCCTTCCACCTCATATCCATTACATGAACTAGAAGGGAGCATCCTTGGTAACATCCCCTACTTGAGGAATTGGTTCACCTAATAGGGTATTGTGACACCCCTCCCATATCTAAACTTGACCAATTGCATAGGGTCTTTGAGCACTTGTTTAATTTGAAAGGGTGGATTTAATGCACATGTTTAGGTGGCTCTTGTATTAATTGTGATTTCACTTGGCATGATACTTTTTACTTGAGACCCTTGGAGGTTGAATTCACTTGTCTTTGCAGGACCTTGTTTGATGGACATTTTTTGAGGAACAATCCTAGCTTGGGCCTTCGTTGGGGCATGACGCCCACGGGTTGGATTCCATGACCCACACTTTGGAAGAAACTAGATGATGAAAGTTTCCTTTGAAGGAATGAGAAGGCATCTTGGACAATGAGACCTAGACCCCCTTAACCCAACATTTGACTTTGGAAGGTCAAAACATCACCTTTTAGGGCTTGACGTCACATTGGGGGCTAGGGTTTGATGATGGTGGTGATGACTTGATGAAGAGTTGGCATGTTTTTATGAGGAGGAACCCTATCTCATGGAATACATGGCCCTTGGAGTCCCAAAAACCCCCTCACATTGTTCAACGATTCACTCCATGTGCCAAAACGTCACCCCTAGGGAGTATGACATCATCTTTAGGGTTTTTCTTTCTTGTGTAAAATAAAATTTGAATCGTAAAGGAGAAATTATAGGAAGTTGACCTCCCTAATTGTGTTTTACCCTAATCATATGTGGAAAACATAATTTTAAAGGCTTTTTATAAAAAGAGACCTAAGACATTTCATTTTTTTTTTTGTGTGTCTAGAGGAATCAACAACTAGTTGAGCACGTGCTCGCATTACACATGACCGTGTTATCCAACCGCTACCACTATAACCTCTAGGTGTGCCCACGATGCCCCTTACACGGCACACAAGGTAAGTCGGGGGGAATTGAACTCGAAACCTTATGGAACTTCATTTTCACGGCACTTGCTAATTGAGCTTCCCCCCCGGGGGCCTAAGACATTTCATTTTAACATAACTCTCTCACTTGAGAATTACATACTTGGCTGAAATTTTTGCCCTTTTGGGGCATTGTTGGATTACTGAGAGGGGGGGTGAATCAGTAATAGTGTAATTATAATCCTTTTTCTCCAAATAATCCAAGTGTTATATCAATGTAGAATTATTATCCAATAATGAGCAATAAGAAAAGAACAATCACACACATACACAGTACACTAGTGTTTTACGTGGAAACCCAAATCGGGAGAAAACCACAGAATGCTTTTTTTAATATGTCTTGAAGAATTACATTCATTGGAAGCACCAACTTCCTTTTTTCTCCAGCTGAAACTGGAAGGAGGCTCCAACCCCCTAGTTTCTCAGGCTACAACCTGAGGGAAGATCCAACTCCCCAATTCTCTGGCTACAACTAGAAGGAGGCTACAACCCCCTATGTTCTCCGGCTACAACCGGAAGGTGGCTACAACCACCTATCCTTGCCCCATCCAACTGCCCTGAAGTAGAAGTAGAATGATGTGTCACACTATCGCTGTGAGATATACTGTTGTAAACATGTACCAATAAACCTAAACCATGCATCAACCTGTACCTCTACCTGTAATCAACCTGTACCATAAACAAGTGCATCAACCATGCACCAACCTGTACCAAACAATCTATAATCAACCTCAACCAAAAGCCCTCATCAATTTCATCATACAAATATGATTTGTAGCTCTGTAATAGACCTAGTGTATATGATCACATTCCTGCAAACCTTCCTTAACTTTAACAACAAAAGACTAGCATTTTCATCAAACTTTTCTTTAGTCTCACATGCCTAATTTTGGATTAGTCAACAACCCTAACTTGAAGTAATCATAACTTTGTACCTATAATGTATAAAGATATGAAACTGATACACAACATTATTCAGTGTGTTTTATGCAATTCCTCCAGGTGTCACTACTTGGAACCTCTCAGAAAAGGAGTTATAGAAAAAATGGCATACCTTATTGAATTCTGGCTTATTCTAGAGAGAGACCTTATAGAGCATGTCCCATATGAAATGTTTATTGAATTGATATGAAACTATTACACATAATACTATATATTTTACCCTAACCAACACATTTGGTCTCACTGAATTTGGATCTGTTATGAAGAATTTATGATGTTTTTATCCGAAACACTTATTTTTTACTAGTTCCAGGACTAGCCATAAATCCTATTTTACACAGAGTGTAACTCCCAAAATACAATGAACCACAAGATGAATTTCTTACCACATATACTTGGATATGTTTTCTAAATGGAATAGAAATTTCACGGTCTAAATCATTATATAAAAAAATTTATAGCGAAAATGGTGGGATGACCTGTAAATAACATACCTTAGAAAGCACCATCAAAAGAATTTATCCTTCCTTGCATTTCAGCCTTCTTTTCTTCACCTTCCCTCAGAAATCCAGCTTAGATATATTTCATTACCTCAGACACCTATATATATTCAATATTCTCAAGTTTGTTTCAAATGAGAGAGTCTTGCCTCTTATTTATACTCTCCAAGTAGCTTCCTTAAAAACATCTTCTAGGTCACTTTGCCCACTTTCTTTATTTTAGGGTTAACCCACTTCTAATTCTCCATTAAATTTATTATTGAAATAATTTATTTTGTATTCAATTTGAATTATAATACACTCATCACTTCACTTTATTATTTACCTTTTAAAATCTCTTAAACCACTTTGACTACTTTGACCTTTTGGGGCT
>ML847405.1:27416-41479 GCA_009831015.1 Picea engelmannii | reverse complement strand
TCAAACAAACTTGGGTCCATTACCCAAACCTGGGGTCTCCAACTTCTCATGGCCATAACTCTCTAACTGTGAGGAGTTATGTGACGTTCCACATACCACCGGAAATGGAATGACATGAACTATCCATATAGGATAGTTTCCCTGAAAAATTCATTGCCCTTCATCTCATTATTCCATAATTAAGCATGGGTTATCTTACTCTGCAAAGCATCTTCCCGTGAGGGATTTCACCATAAGGGGACCACTTTGGATTTCATCCATATTTACTTATTATAAACCATGATAAGACAATAATGAGTCATATTTACATCAAACAATCTTGGGTCGATTACCCAAACCTTTGTGCTACGGGGCTTTCTTCAAGGGTTGGCATCAATGACAACCAACCTTAATCAACAATCTCCCCCTTTAGCATTGATGGCAACACTCTAATGAAATACTAAAATCATATCACTCATGCTCCCCCTGGAACCATGCCTCTGTCCTCTACATGTGATAAATCTACTCCCCCTGGAGCAATGCCTTTGTCCTTTGCATCTGATAAATATCTCCCCCTTTGTCATCAATGGAAAAGGTGTCTTTCCATCCGGGGTTGCTCCTCATGACTGAACTGTCCTCTTATGTTGCTTCCTCATGTACATCTAAGACATATAAGATAATCATTCAAAAAGAATTCAAAAAACATTCATTTTGGAGTGGAAATAACTCCAAGGCTTTGGCAAAGATATTCAAAGGCTTCTCGTGGAAGTGGTTTTGTAAAGATGTATGTCGCTTGTTCTTCTGTGCCCACATACTCAACCCTGATGTTATTTTCTGCAACCTGCTCCCGTAGAAAGTGATACTTTATTGGAATGTGATTCGTCTTGGAGTGCATCACCGGGTTGTTCGAGATACTGATGGAGCTTGTATTATCACAATAGATTGGAATGGGCTCATCATACTCAACATGTATATCTGTCAGAGTTTGTTTCATCCAAAGTACCTATGTACAACATGATGCTGCTACAATATACTCTGCCTCGGTTGTAGATACAGATATTGATGATTGTTTCTTGCTTAGCCATGGTACTAAATACTCACCCAAGTAGAACGCTGCTCCACTGGTGCTTCGTCGGTCATCAATACAACTTGCCCAATCTGCATTTGTGTAGGCAATTAGTGCTAGATCCTTTCCTTTTGGATACCATAATCCATAATCTTATGTTCCTTTGAGATATCTGAAAATCCTCTTCACTACTAATACATGTGATTCCTTTGGTGCTGCTTGAAATCGTGCCACCTGTCCAACTACCTGCATTAGATCTGGTATGGATGTTGTCACATATAGTAGGTTGCCAATCATTGACCTGTATTTCCCTTGATCTGTAGACTTGAAATCATCATCTTTTCTCAACTTGCAACTGGTTTTCATGGGAGTGATAACTGGTTTGCAATCTTCCATTCCAAACCTCTTCAACATTTCTCTAATATACTTGGTTTGAGAAATGAAAATTCCTTGATTGCTTTGATGTATCTGAAGTCCTAGAAAGAAGGATAGCTCTCCAAGTAATGACATTTCAAATTCATTTTGCATATCTTTTGCAATTTTTTCGCTTAACTTGTCATCATCACTACCAAAAATAATATCATCAACATAAACTTCAATTAATAAAATATTACCTTGACTTACCTTGATGTAGAGGTTGTTGTTTGCACATCCTTTTCTGAATCCTGCCTATTGCAGATACTTATCCAGTTTGGAGTACCATGCTCTAGGATCCTGTTTTAGAACATACAAGGCCTTCTTTAATTTACACACATAATCTGTCTTCTTTGACAACTGAAATCCTTCTGTTTTTTCAATGTAGACTTCTTCTTCAAGTTCCCCATTCAAAAAAGTTGATTTTATGTAGCACACCCTTTCAACTACCATAGATTAATCACTCTTAAAAGGAGACTTTAACACTACATGGTACATATCTCATACAGGTATTATATAATCCACATGTATTTAAACAAATAAACACATTCTACACAGAGTATTCATATGAGTTACTGCCATAATTAACAATCAATAGTGTTCATACTAATTCATATACACAGCGGAAATCATGATAACATAAGCAGTAGAGTCATGCAAAAACATGATTAAAACACAATCAAATACTTATCTTTCAACAGTGGTAGTTCCACCAACTGAGTGCAGGCCTTCCACGAACCTCCCATCCTTAGACCACACTGCTCATCAGCTCAGCAATGGGTCACCCTGAGCTGGGACTAAGCTCCACCCCAAGACAAGGAATCCTAGGCTAGGCTGAGGTTACAGGGAAAACAACACACAACCACGAGGAAAATATTCTCTCCAAGGAACCTCCCACACTCACCGCCCATAGAACCTCATTCCCCACATGCCTATTCCACCCCAGGAGTATACACCTTCTTTGTCACCTGGACAGTCCTTCAGCTACTAATCTCCCTTGCCTTGGGTTACAGGAACAGTTCGGACCGGAAGTCTCTGGGCTCTATGGCAGCTACAAGGTTCCTTCCAGGAGTTCTCTCCTTCCTCTGCGCACTCTCTCACCTGGAGGGAGTCGGTCATAGGTCCAACAACATGGTCTTCCAACTTCAACCACCTCTCTCACCTGGAGAGAGTGTTGTACAAACTGGCCAACAATCCACACAGGGTCAAACACTACACATCCACCACAATCCATGGGAATCCAGACACGAACACCCCAGGGCAGCTCCAGACAGGTGCAACAGTATAACAAGGCTTAGCAGGGACGAGACACTTCTGTTCTCTCAATTTGGAAACATGGAATAGACTCACGTTCTGGATTCTCAAGGATGCGTGATGAGTCGTCCACGCAGGGGTCGATGCAGACTTCCCGGTTTAGAACAGAGAAGGGGTGTACCAACTTTCCAGAACAAACACAAACTCTTTTCCCCAAATCCACGTAGGCTTCTCGTTCAGGGAATATACACATCGGTTTTCTCAGAGCCAGACATGAACTCTTCGAATCACAAGGACGCACGATGGTTCTCTACAGAAGTCAGGTTGGTAGTACTATCCAGGCTCCGTATGCATTCAGACAATTAGGTAGAATGGGGGAGAAAAAACCCTTCTCATGGCTCACCCTGGCCGTTTTATTCGCATGCGTCAGGGTTGACACTTGTCACCCATGGAACTGCATGCGTTTCACCATCATGCATCACCCTTGTATTTCCTCCCTTGCCAAAAACTTAGGATAAAACATAAAATGCACATGTCTTTTTGGGATAATATTAAAATATTATTCTCGGGCTTAAGCCCCCTAGGCTCAACACTTAGCCCCTTTCCCACCTTCCAGCCCCTAATTCCTTGCCCACTCTGTGGATGCTCAGTCCCCCTTCACTCATTCATCGTGGTCGGTCTACACCTGGCGGTGTTTACAACTTTATTAAATGTTTTTGCATATATGCAAGTACAAAATCAGGCCCTTGGCCTCCAACCCTTAGGCTCTCTGGCCTAACAATCACATAAGCCCACCGGCTTATACAAAATTTTCTCACCAACCTATAACACATATTTACAATTCATTTCATACATCATATTTACAACTGGGCCTAGCCTTGGGGACACTACAATCCCCCTCCCCTTATTTTTGCACTGTCCTCAGTGCAACTTTACACAGCATCTGCAAGCTTTTCAAAAATTTTCAAAAAGATGCAGGTACTCTGCTTGCATAACATATGCATGCTCCCATGTCGCATCCTCAGGACCGTACCAGGTCCACTGGACCTTTACAAGCTCTATAGCTCGATTCTGGAGCTGTTTTCTTTTCCTGTCCAATATGCACACAGGATGCACTTGCAGGACACCTTCTGGTTCCACCTGAATCACATTCCAATCGATAACGTGATTAGCATCAGGTACATATTTCTTAAGCAGTGAAACATGAAACACATTATGTACAGTCATATATGTAGGTAATGCAAACATGTATGCAACTGGCCCAATCCTTTCCAGGATCTCAAATGGCCCACAAAATCTTGCTGCCATCTTAGCGCAACTTCCCAACTTTAGGGAACTCCTTTTAGTTTTCACTTTCAGGAAAACATGGTCACCCACTTTGAATTCTCTATGGGTTCTATTACTATCAGCGTAACTTTTCTGCCTATCCTGGGAAGCTTTTAGATTATGTTTAATTTTTATCATTTGATATTCCATCTCTTTGAGTAGCTCAGGCCCAACTACTGCTCTGTCAGCTGGATTATCCCAGCTCACTGGAGTGTTGCACTTTCTTCCATAAAGCACTTCGAACGGGCTCATCTTCAATGATGCATGATACCCATTGTTGTAGGCAAATTCTACCAAATGCAGGTAGTCTTCCCACCTTGATGGTTTATCTATCACATACATTCTTAGCATGTCTTCTATTAATCTGTTCACTCTCTCTGTCTGTCCATCAGACTCGAGATGATACGTTGTGCTAAAGTTCAGATTCATTCTGAATCCTTTGAACAGTCCTTTCCAGAAATTCGAAGTGAATTTCGGGTCTCTATCAGACAAAATTGTCTTAGGAATTCTGTGCAAGCATGCAACTTCTTTTAAAAAGATGTCAGCAACATTCGCTTCCCTGTGGGTGGTTTTCAGTGGAATAAAATGGGTGGCTTTAGTAAGCTTGTCCACCACCACCATGATTGAATCATGTTGCTTGTTGGTTCTAGGTAGTCCAGTGATAAAATCCATTGTCACCACGTCCCATTTCCACTCAGGAATGGGTAAAGGTTGCAGCAACCCTGTTGGGTGCTTGTGCTCAGCCTTAACTTTTGGCACTCCATACATCTGGCAATGTAATCAGCGATTTCTTTCTTCAAACCCGGCCAAAAATAATGGCCTTTGATTGTTGCCATAGTCTTCTAATATACAAGAGGTCCAGCATAATCCACGTTATGCATCTCCTTTAGAATTGCCAACTTCAATTCCCGGACATTGGGTACATACACTTTGTTTTTATACAGAAGAAAACCATCAGCTCCCAGGGTGTTACTTTCCTTGGGTTGTGGTTCTTCACATTGTTGTAGCTTTGCTACAAGACCTTTGTACTGCAAATCAGTATTTGCAGCTTCCCAAATTCTATCTTTAATCTTAGTTATGTACATGCTAATGGTTGTAGCATGTAATTTGTGCACTTTTCTGCTGAGTGCATCAGCCACCTTATTTTCTTTCCCTTTGATATGCTTGATATCAAAGTCATATTCGCACAGAAACTCTAGCCATCTGATTTGCCTGGCATTTAAGGTCGGCTAATCAAATAAATACTTCAGACCATTATGGTCTTTTCTTAACTTGAATCTCTTGCCCATGAGGTAATGTCTCCATTTCCTCAAGGCGTGGACGATTGCTGCCAGCTCTAAATCGTGAGTGGCATAATTCTTCTCATGCTCCTTCAACTTTCGGGATTCATAACAAACTACAAACCCTTCTTGGCTGATAACTCCTCCCAGCCCCTCCTTACACGCATCTATGCACACTACGTAATCCTTATTTGGATCTGCAATCTTCAAAATTGGAGCACTGGTTAGTAACTGCTTCAATCGTTGGAAGCTGCTCTCACATTCTTTAGTCCACTAGAACTTCTTCTCCTTCCTTTGCAAGGAAGTGATAGGGTGAGCTATCTTTGAGAATCTGGCTATAAACCTTCTGTAGTAGCCTGCTAGACCCATAAAAGATCTAACTTCTGCCACATTCCTTGGCACTGGCCATTCTCGAATGGCCTGTACCTTCTCAGGATCCATAGCGATCCCTTCTTCAAATATAATGTGCCCCAAATAATGGATCTGCCTTTGGTAAAAAGAGAACTTGCTCAGTTTTGCGTACACCTATTGTTCTCTCAACACCTGCAGCACCATTCTTAGGTGTTTCTCATGTTCTTCCTCTGTCTTGGAATACACCAAGACATCGTCCAAGAAGACTATGACAAACTTGTCCAAATAATCCCTGAACACTCCATTCATTAAGCACATGAAAACAACAGCCGCATTGGACAGCCCAAACGGAACCACCGTGAACTCATAATGATCGTACCTTGTTCTAAAGGTGGTCTTGCGGATGTCCTCATCCTTTATTCTCACTTGCTGATATCCTGATCGAAGATTTATTTTCGAAAATATTTTTGCATCCTTCAACTAATCAAAAAGATCATCAATCCTTGGCAGAGGATACTTGTTCTTGACAGTGGCCTTATTCAACTGTCGAAAATCAATGCACAGCCTCAACGTCCCGTCTTTCTTCTTCACGAATAGGACCGGGGCTCCCCAAGGTGACACGTTGGGGTGAATGTATCCCTTCTTTAGTAGCTCTTCGAGCTGCAATTGCAACTCTTTCAGCTCTGGCGTACTCATTCTATAAGGAGCCTTCGAAACTAGAGCTGCTCCAGGCATCAAATTTATAGAAAAAATGATGTCCCTCTTCGGAGGTAGTCCAGGTACCTCCTGAAATATGTCCTTGAATTCTTTGAGTACTTTGTGGTCTTCCAGATTCGATACTACATCTTGGGATGCTTCTTCCACCCGAGCTGCAAATAATTGATAGCCTTTTCGGTAACATTTCTTTAGCTGCATGGCTGAGTTTCCCTCACAGCCACGGCTCTGGGAATTCCTTGGACTGTTGCCTGATTTCCCTCTTCGTTTAGGCATGTGAACCTCTTGTTAAGGCAATCCAGAAGGGCATGGTGCTGATCCAACCAGTCCATCCCAATTAAGAAATCGTATGAGCCTAAAGGCAAAATGTTCAATTCAGCCTTAGTGCTCATTCCTTTCATGTCCATTGAACAAGACTTAACCAATTCAGTGACCTTCCTCTTGGTTCCTGTGGCCAAATGCACTAACCAAGACTTCTCATGTTTGCTTCTCGTTAGATGCAAACTTTCCACCACTCTAGGATCTACATAACTATGGCTAGCCCCTGAATCAATTAAAATAACAAGTGGTCGGTTGTTGATTGTACCTTCCACTTCAATCATGTGCGATTGAAATTCTACTTGCTTGTTGTCTAGGGCTGCGTAGATCCTTGGCATTCTGCTGCCCATATCCTCCACTGTTTCATCTTGTTGAACAGTATGGACAATTCTCGCTTTATCTTTTCTGTGGGGGTAGTCTCTATACCTACGATTTCCTTTACAGCCCCAACACTCCATAGGTGGCAGTCTTGGCATCTGTTCACTCCCTTCAACTTTCCTAGGCTCTCTAAAAGATGACTGTCCCCAAGGACTATTTCTGAAAGAGGGAGGCATGTTTCCCTTCTGCCTCTGTTCCTTCTTAATCCTCTTCTAGTCATCCCAAGCCTTCTGAAAGGTAGGCTTTTCTCTTTGTTGTTCGTATACACATTTATCCTTTCTTATGGTTTCTTCCATGGTCTTAGGATCGTCATACTGAATCTTGTCACCAATGGAAGGTGGTAGTCCACTCAGATACCTTTGAATTTTAACAGTCTTGTCTTTGATGAATGGAACATACTTCAGTAGTTCCATAAAACTTTGTTCATACTCATCAATGGTCATACTGTCCAACTTGAGTTCGAAGAACTCCTTCATCTTTCTGTCATAGTATCTTTTGGTCAGGTATTTCTTCTCAAAATACCTCTTAAATTCCTTCCAAGTGACCTCTTTCTCTCTGATGTGTTGCAACTGCGCAAACTGATCCCACCACATGGATGCTTTTCCTTTCAGTTGATACATTGCAATTCTTCCTTCTGCATGGGCGGAATAATTCTGCAGTTGGAAATATTTCCTCATGCCAAGCAACCATGTCTCAGCATCTTCCTCCTTCTTATGTTCTCCATCAAATGTTGGAGGCTTAATTTTGTTCATCTCCCCTTTCAATTCGTCCTTTCCATATTTTCAGTGTTTTCTGGTAGGGGACGAGCTTGAACTACTATGTGTCTTCTTGCCAGAATGCTTCGGGGAGAGACAGTAATGTCAGTTACCACTCCTCGATCTTCTCCTCCTATCAGGGGTTCTAACACTTCTTGATCTGCTTGAGTCACTCCCTTTTTCCAATTTATTTTCTATTCTTTCCAGGCTCTTCAACATTTTTAAGTTGAATTCACCCTGTTGATCCTTGATTTTCATGAGCTTTCAGCTATCAGCTAGGCGATCCTGGGCATCTTTCTACAATCTTTCGATGAGTTGCATCATATGTTCTTCCTTATCCATCTCTTTTCCGTGCCCATTAGAGTTTGTTCCTTCGACTCCCAGGTTGACATCCCTTCCTACCCTTTCGTCCTCTTTTTCAGAGGCAATCTGCACCTTTTCCCTCTCCTTACTCGACGTTGGTTAACTGGAATCCTGACTCTCGTTGAACTCTGCACACACACTGTACAATTCAATTCGAAGTTTGTCATGCCATTAAAACCTCTCGAACGATCCACAACATTTATAAACCAATATGAACAAGAAAAAAAGACGTTTTGATCCAAATAAGTTTCCTGAGCTCTCATTGGGCTCTGCAAATCCTGGGACTTCGGACTTCGAAATCTCGGTCCACGAAGATCCAACAGTTAAATATTTGTAACCAAAGTCACCCTTTTTGTAACTCGCGATCTTGCAAGTTCGTGAGTCGAAGACCCTCGACTCATTTCCCTTAAACGTCGATACCTGAGATGCGACACGGGTATGGCTCCCTCCTCGCTAGCGTCTGCTACACATGACCGTAGTCTAGGGCTAAGTGCTAGCACTCTTCGCTACTCGCACCTTCGTGAGTTGTGGTTTCCAACCCTGCTACCTCCCTTTCACGAAACCTCGAGAAGTGATGTTGACTTTTCTCCTCTCGTTCTCGCTACTTCGCGACTTCACGAGTTTCAATGTCGATCTCCCATGTCCTTATCTCGCGATTCCCCAAAATCACGAATTACTTTATTCTCTGGGCCCACAGTACAGTTGTCGCCCTTCACCAGCGTGGCATGTGGTACGTTTAGGAGGGTCCACGTCGCTTTTAACAACGTCATTGGGTCCCACCACTCTTGCTTGTCTTCTCGACTCACTGGCACGTGGTACGCATTCATGCGTCCAAGTCCAATCCAAGCATGGAATCCAACAGTCATATTCCCTCCTCAGATCAATGACGTAGATATTTTGGCATTCCGGAGTTTTCGGGATCGCGTATCGTGATTCCCACACTTCTGTGTGATTCAAAAGGGATTTAAACCATGCACATACTCTCCAAATCTGACGGTCACGAGGGTCCACCTTCCCTCCCGAGAAGATCCTAAGGTTCTAACACTATTGGTGTGGAGACCTATTTCCCCGTGGCCATAGACCACCCCGACTGTGGTTTCACACGCCGCTAAACCTCCTAATCTTAAAAAATCGTCAAGTAACTCCTTGACACTTTGGGGCAAACCAAGGTCTGAAATTGGCCTTCTAGACCCAATTTCCTCACACTCTGGGTCCAAAGACCGCTCCATTGACCCATCTAGGCTCTGTGTTGAAACCATAGCTCTGATACCAAACTGTAGCACAACCTTTCATCTACCATGGCTTAATCACTCTTAAAAGGACACTTTAACACCACATGGTACATATCTCATACAGGTATTATATAATCCACATGCATTTAAACAAATAAACACATTCTACACAGAGTATTCATATGAGTTACTGCCATAATTAACAATCAATAGCGTTCATACTAATTCATATACACAGCGGAAATCATGATAACATAAGCAGTAGAGTCATGCAAAAACATGATTAAAACACAATCAAATACTTATCTTTCAACAGAGGTAGTTCCACCAACCGAGTGCAGGCCTTCCACGAACCTCCCAGCCTTAGACCACACTGCTCATCAGCTCAGCATTGGGTCACCCCCGAGCTGGGACTAAGCTCCACCCCAAGACAAGGAATCCTAGGCTAGGCTGAGGTTACAGGGAAAACAACACACAACCACGAGGAAGGGATTCTCTCCAAGGAACCTCCCATGCTCACTGCCCATAGACCCTCATTCCCCACATGCATGTTCCACCCCAGGAGTATACACCTTCTCTGTCACCTGGACAGTCCTTCGGCTTCTAATCTCCCTTTCCTTGGGTTACAGGAATAGGCCAGACCGAAAGTCTTCGGGCTCTATGGCAGCTACAAGGTTCCTTCCAGGAGTTCTCTCCTTCCTCTGCGCACTCTCCACCTGGAGGGAGTCACTCACAGGTCCAACAACCTGGTCTTCCAAATTCAACCTCCTCTCTCACCTGGAGAGAGTGTTGTACAAAATGACCAACAAGCCACACAGGGTCAAACACTACACGTCCACCACAATCCACATGAATCCAGACATGAACACCCCAGGGCTGCTCCAGACAGGTGCAACAGTATAACCAGTCTTAGCAGGGATGAGACACTTTTGTTCTCTCAATTTGGCAACATGGAATAGACTCACGTTCTGGATTCTCAAGGATGCGTGACGATTTGTCCACGCAGGGATCGATGCAGACTTCCCGGTTTAGAACAGAGAAGGGGTGTACCAACTTTCCAAAACAAACACAGACTCTTTTCCCCAAATCCACGCATGCTTCTCATTCATGGAATATACACACCGATTTTCTCAGAGCCAGACACAAAATCTTCGAATCATAGGGACGCACGATGGTTCTCTACAGAAGTCGGGTTGGTAGTACTATCCAGGCTCCGTACGCATTCAGACAATCAGGTAGAATGGGGGAGAAAAAACCCTTCTCACGGCTCACCTTGGCCGTTTTATTTGCATGCGTCAGGGTTGACACTTGTCACCCATGGAACTGCATGCGTTCCACCAGCACGCATCACCCTTGTACATCCTCCCTTGCCAAAAACTTAGGATAAAACATAAAATGCACATGTCTTTTTGGGATAATATTAAAATATTATTCCCAGGCTTAAGCCCCCTAGGCTCAACACTTARYCCCTTTCCCACCTTCCAGCCCCTAAKTCMTTGCCCACTATGTGGATGCTCAGTCCCCCTTCACTCATTCATCGTGGTCGGTCTGCACCTGGCGGTGTTTACAACTTTATTAAATGTTTTTGCATATATACAAGTACAAAATCAGGCCCTTGGCCTCCAACCCTTAGGCTCTCTGGCCTAACAATCACATAAGCCCACCGGCTTATGCAAACTTGGCTCACCAGCCTATAACACATATTTACAATTCATTTCATACATCAGATTTACAACTGGACTCGGCCTTGGGGACACTACATTTTACATCCATCTGATATACTTTAACATTTTTGGAGCATGCATAAGCTAAAAGAAAATGGATTGCTTCCATTCTGGCAACTGGGGCATATGTCTCTTCAAAGTTGATTCCTTCAATCTAAGCATATCCTTTACATACCAATCTAGCTTTGTTCCTTGTAACTTGTCCATCTTCATTCAATTTATTTCTGAAAACCCACTTTGTGTCGATCACATTCTTAT
Organism: Picea engelmannii; assembly: GCA_009831015.1. Taxonomy (NCBI): domain Eukaryota; kingdom Viridiplantae; phylum Streptophyta; class Pinopsida; order Pinales; family Pinaceae; genus Picea; species Picea engelmannii. Next base: position 30,067 of record ML847405.1, on the reverse strand, counting down.
TCTTTGGTCTTGGAACTAATTCCCAAGTGTCATTTTTATCTATTTGATCCAATTCTTCATCCATGGACTTATTCCAAAATTCATCATTGTTGGCTTCTTCAAAACCGTTTGGTTCAATTGTAGATAAGAGTGCTAGGTGTGTTTGTTCTGGTGAACGGATTCTTCTTCTAGTCTCAACTCCTACATCTTTGTTCCCGATAATCTGATTTGAATGATGATTCTTTTGTACTCATTTGCTGGGTGTCTTTGGAGATACTTGTTGAACTTTATCTTCTACTTCTATTAGATCCTCTTCATCTTCCTCTTCTACTTCTTTTTCATCTTCTGCTTCATTGATCCATTTTTTTCCTTTGATTCTGGTCTGCCTGTTTCATCAATTGTTATGTTGATGCTTTCCACAACTTTTTTCAATCTTATATTATAACACTTGTATGCTTTCCTTGTACTTGAGTAACCAACGAGTACTCCTTTTTCCACATGAGAGTCAAACTTTCCCATTCCGCCATCTTCTCTTTTAATATAGCATTTTCTTCCAAAAACTCTGAAGTACTTTACATTTGTTGGTCTTCCTTTCCATAGTTTGTAAGGATTTTTGTCAGTGTTGTTTCTTAGCACTACCCTGTTTTGAATGTGAACTATTGTATGCATTGCCTGTGTCCAAAAAATATCTTTCAACTTTGAATCCATTATCATTGTTCGAGCCATTTCTTGTACTGTCCTATTCTTTCTTTCAACAACTCCATTATGTTGAGGTGTCTTAGCGATGGAGAATTGTCTTTTTATTCCATGATCGCTGCAGTAGTCCATAAATTCCTTTGAGGTTAATTCTACTCCATTATCCGATCTTAAGCATTTGATTCTTGAATCCATCTCATTTCCAACCATTTCCTTGTAGATCTTGAAGTTTTCAAAAGATTTTGACTTGTTCTTGAGAAAGAAAACTGCAGTCATTCTTGTATAATCATCAACTAATAACATAAAGTATCTCTCACCTTTTAATCCTTTTGTTGTAGTTGGTCCAACTAGATCAGTATGCACAATTTCTAGTGATCTTGTTGTTGAATATTCCTTTGATTTGAACCTGGTCTTTGTTTTCTTTCCTTGTTAGCAATGCTTGCATAGAGTGTTGGTTGGTTTCGTGATCTGGGGCATTTCTCTGACTTCTTCTCTTTTGCTAACTTTGAAAAGGTTATCAAAATGCATGTAACCCATTCTTCCGTACCATAGCCAATTTTCATCTTCCTTTCCTAGACAACACTTTTCATTTCCAATTTCGCTTAACACATATATGTTGCTTGAAGTTCTTGCAGTTGTAGCTACCAATTTCTCTGAACCTTATTTTCTTACATCACACTTTTGTGAATTGAAAGTAACTTTATGACCTTGGTCACACATTTGAATCACACTTAAAAGATTATGTTTCATATCTTCTACTAGTAGAACATTTTCTGCCTTTTCATTCTTGTTTCCAATTCGGACTGTGCCTTTTCTAATGATTTTGGATGAATCATCATTTCCGAAGGAGACTGATCCATCTCTTTACTTTCATAATGTAAGAAACTTCACTCTATCACCTATCATGTGTTTTGAACATCCACCATCAACATACCAATCATGTTTCTTCTGTTTAGCTTGTAGAGCGACTGTGCATTCTTCATTGCTATATTGATATTGCTTTCTTATCCATGTCATTTTTTGAGGTTCCTATTTGTGATTCTGTTGAGGTTCTTTAGGCGGGACTGTCATTCTACAATCTTTGGCCATGTGTCCAAAATTGTTACATTTGTAACATTCCACTTCAGTGCTCAAAGATTCAAACCTGTTGTAACTTCTTCTCTATGTTTCACTAGGTCTTATTGAATAAACCCTTTGTGTATGGCTCTCAAAGTAGTTATTGTTCATGTTGTTCTCTCTACAATTTACAGCTTTATGTCCAAAATTATTACATGCATAAAATAAACCAAAAAAGATAGTTTGATACTCGGTAGTTGAAGAGATTCTGAAAGGAGGTGCTCTTATGAATCCTTCTTCTTCTTGAGGCCCGTTTATCTGTTCTTGATTCTGAAATCTAAGTCTTCTCGGTGGAGGAGTGTCCCTGTAATATTCCTTGTATATCTTCTTATCCCCTTTGATTGTTTCTGCATAGCTTTTTGGATTTGTTTCTTGCTCTATTGTTTCAGAGTTTTATCCCTTTTCTGTCTGATTATATCCAAGTCCAGACTTGTCAAGATGAGAATTTTTACTGTTGATAATGTCATCCAGAACTTTTGAGCTATTCAGCATATTTTTCTTTTGAATATCCTTTCTTAGTGTGACAATCTCTGCTTCCAATTTTCCAATGATCATGTCCTTTTATTCTAGCCGTTCTTTAAGTGCTTCTTCAATTCTTTTATCTTCTTCTATTTGAACCTTCAATTTTTTGATCATTTGTTCTAGATCTTAAGTGTCTTCTTTCTTATCTAGTTCTGCTTGCAATTTCTTGTTTTTCTTCTTTTCTCTTCTGATAATTTCTATGGCACACATTAATTCTTCTCGGGAGTCAACTTCTACCTCTTAAATTTATTCTTCATATTCTTCTTCGGAGTCTTCTTTATCAGAGTCTTCCACTGCCATGAATAGAACTCTTCCTGTTTCACTGTCACTGACTTCAT
>ML847405.1:0-13915 GCA_009831015.1 Picea engelmannii | reverse complement strand
ATTACTTCGAAACCTTTAGTTTAATTCATTTTAAATTAACTTAATTAATTAGTATACTTTAGTGACTACATGTAATTTAAAGTAAGAAAGAGAACAATAAATTTAATAATATCTTAAGACCACGTACACATGTTAAAAAACGAAGAGACTCTTGAATTTAATTCATCTTGTCAAATAATGGAGAAATTCGATTAAAAAAAATTGTCATATCTTGATAGAATTTAACTTTTTCCTTTTTTTTTCCGTGATGTGAGAAGAGTTAATGTATCAAAAAAATTCCAAAATATACAACACAATATCAATAAATGTATAACGTTTTGTAGATTTAGAAGGGACTCAATTGTATAGATAGTTTTAAATTGCAATATAGTGTAATTATTTGTGTCATGTATTATGGCACTCGGTTACCTCCAGATAATGGAGAGTAATCACCAATTTTTTTTAATTGTAATGTTTTAATATTGCAATCACATATAGAGCAAATAGATTTCTAACTATTACATAAGTAATTATTATTTTCACAATATTAGAAATTAAAATTTAGAAATAATAATATCACATAATTTATAAATTGAGCATATCACATTATTTGTAAAATATCACAAATAAATTACATTATTTAAATTGAAAAATGAGATTTTGAATATATAGAATGCTTACTAAGGATTAGTTTATCCATTATTTATAAGTTTTTATTATGAATTTCACCATAAGTTGAAGTTGTGAATTAACAAAGGCAAGGATGACGATTTCATAGGTTTTATCTTTCAATCATATCTTCATATATATATGCATATAGAAAACCTATCAGTGTATAGATTATGTGCAAGAAAATGTAACAACTATAAAAATATAGCTTTTAATGAACATTAAACTTAATTTAAAAAATTCCCTCTTAAGATCCTCCAGAAAACAACAAAACAAAATGAAAAATTATTTCACATAAAAACTTATTCTTACAACTTTGTCTCTTCATAATCTACCAACTCATCATTATCACAAAATATGTTAGGCTAGAAAGTACACACAACACACTATAATAATAACAATAGAAGCATAATACTATATATATTGAAGAGGAGTTAAGTTATGTGTAGTTAATTTTAAATTGCAACTTAATATGAATTCATATTATTTTGTACATATGTTTCATATATGTGTATATGTATATGTATGCAATATATTGTATCATTTAATTATTTTTAGAAATAATGAAATATAAACACCAATTTTATTAAATATGTTAGCTTCATACACAAATCAAATTTTATTAAATGTGTTAACTTTATGCTCAAATCAATCTTACATATTCTTTAACGCAGAGTCCTCCAATCAATTACACTAAAATCTCAAATATTTTAATAATTAACAAACTCAAACTTTCAAAATCCCTATAATTAATATAAATTTTGCTTAATAACTAATATAAATTATACTTAGCATCATTTCTAAACAAAAACATTTTAACAATTAACAAACTCAAACTTTCAAAATCCCTATAATTAATGTAAATTGTGCTTAATAACTAATACGAAGTATGTTTAGCATCCTTTCTAAACAACAAAACAACAAGTTAACTAAAACATTGTATTGGTTACATGATATACAATCACACAAAAATAAAATACATTTCTAACTTATAAAAAAAAATCATTATTTTAACAAATAGAAAAATACTATTACTTTAAATTCAAAATTTAAAAACAATGTCTTTTTCATGGCATAATAACAAGGTTTTTTTCTAAAACAAAAAAATAAAAATAAAAATAAAATAAAATAAAAATAAAAATAAAAAATTCCTCACATCAAAGCACTCTCATAACTTTTTCTCTTCCCATCCACCACATTGTCCTTAATAAGTGATGAGATATATAAGAAAGTGAGTGATACATTGAAGAAGAATATCTTGCTGGCACATAGACATGCCAATAAAGCAATGACCCTCACCAATAATTCAATGAAGCTTGTCAAATAATTGACAAGCTCATGAAAATACACATGGTCCATCATGAGAACATGACCATATCTTGCATTTAAAGAATTTTGTCCAATAATGGACAAAGTCAATTAAAAAAATTGTCCTGCCCTGAAACATGACAAGATTGCTTTTAAATTAACATAAAACAAAAGACAAACTCTTTCGCATCAAAACCTACTCTCACAAGTGTTTCTATTCAAATCTACGACATCATCATCCTTATCACAAAATAGGCTATAAAGTGCATACAACACCCAACAACCATAGAAACCTAACAAGGAGTTAGGTAACCATAGAAACCTAACACGGAGTTAGGTTGGTTATAGTTAATTTTAAATTGTAGTTTAGAATTTATTTTTTTTCTTTTCTTTTTTATATAATAGGAAAACGTATCATAATTCAATTATTAATTAATTTAATTATTAATCAATTGGGAAAATTTATATAATTCAATTATTAATTGATAATGTATATTTGATTATTTTTCCAAGATATTAAATTAAAAGATACCCAATTTACTAATTAAATAATATTATACCATATAAGTTTATATTAAGGTTTAGATTTTAGTAAATAAATAATATTATTTAGTTGATTTGTAAATATCATAGATATTTTATTCGAATAGTTAGTTATAATAGATTTTCTATTATGCGGAAATATTTTATTATGTAGGTTTATTTTCTTAGATCTTAGATTTATTTTCAGTAATTTTTTGTTGAAATTAATGAAATAACTGAAACATGAAAATGAAAGAATAGACAAATGAACACACCATTCACACAATTGAACACAAGATATATCCTGGGAAACCCAATATGGGAGAAAACTCAGCTAGAAGGTGAGGCCTATGCTTTGCTCTCTTTTCTGCAGCTATGAAATGCAAGTACAAAGAAAGGACATTCATTATCGAGTTGTCTTTGACACTATGGCTTGAACTGTTGCTACAAAATCCAACTTCTTGTATTATGCTCTCAAAATACCTCTCCTAGATGTTCTGCCCAACTATGGAACAAGTACAATGCTAAATAATGGGACCCCTCTCTTCTGAGCAACCCGATATTTAACATAACTTGATAATCGTCTAGGGTTAAGGTTTTTTCATCCTCAACCCTCAATTAGTGATAAGTTTTTGTACCTTCTAGAAACTTCTTGAAAGTCCACACATCGCTAGCCCCACATGTGTGAGTAATGGGGGTTGATGTGGCATCCACTCGTACCAAGGTGGTCAAGATGGTAGGTCAAATTGTGGGAGGCATAACTTCCACATACGAGCTCTAATTGAGGTGAGTTTCATGTCATTAGAAAAGTCTCGGTGTGTAGAACAACATTAAAGGGTTGGAGTTATGCTCACAAAGTTTTGACCCAAAAAAAATCCCATTTGATGCCTCAAGATTCTTCGGGAAGGTTTCAAACCCTAAATTTCCAAACTAGGACATGCCACTAAAATGGGCCCCGGAAGCCAATTCCTCCAATTTTTCCACCCAAAAAGTACCAAGATAGATGAAAAATTATATAATGATTTAATCTGGATCATTAGTATATAAAAGTTAAGGGGTATTTTTAATATATATATATATATATATATATATATATATATATATATATATATATATATATATATATAGGGGCATTTAAAATGATATATTAGTGAGGTTTGATTTAGGTATCAAAGGATTGAATAGGTAGTTGTAAACTAGACATGTATGCACCCTTCAAGATCCGCAACAATGTATTCATTATGCTTAAATGATATTCTTCCTCTTCATTGTTCAATGTCAAGAACCCTCTCTGTGACACAGGAAGCTCTCACATCCACAATAATATATACAGTTGTGTAGGAATTTGTTTCGTAAACAAGAGACTTATAGCCCACTTGCTTCACCAAAATGGATCCACTATGGAATTAAATTTTAGTCTTTGTTCTCATTCTTAGCAGAGAATTTTGTCTTTAGAATGGCTACAAGGCCTCTATTCTCTGTGTAGCCCAATGCTCTTGTTCTTGGTGAAAATTGCATAACCAATTGACATACACTGTGGGTTGTTAAGTGCAACTACAACAAATCAATGTTTACAAATGCCAATTGATTTCTAACAAAGCTAGGTGTTAACTAGAAGGAAAGGCTTTAAGCACCCCGCTAGGTCTTTCAAAATTACTCATTGTAACCTTTAGCTCGAGACATAAAGAATTTGCAATATTATTTTTCTCACATTTCATTTTCCCATGTGTATAGGGAACAAAATTCTGAAGCTATCAAGTTATTGGAGGAAGGATTGCAACTGCTTAAAGGAATTTGGGAAATCATTGAATCCCAATAAGGACATGTTACTATTTTTTTTCATGAACCCTGGTTTTAATTTCCTTATTGTATTTGAGATTGTGGAAGATTGAACTTGGTAAATATGATATTTTTTGGATTGGTGTGTAGAATTGTAGTCTTTTGTATCTATAGCTTAGATGTTGACTCTATGTGAATTGGACATCCCAAGGATATGTTATTAACAAAAGATAGTAGTTTACTAAAAATTGTGTTTTTTGTAAAGGAATAATAGATGCTCTCTCTTTGTACTAAGCCCATCAGAGGCATACTAAAATACCAATCGGAATATACAATTTTAATATTATTATATTTAATAAAATTACAAGAATTTTTCCCTAGGAAAAAGGAAAAAGACCCATTTGATGGCACATGCCCTCACTTAACAAATGGTCCAACACTAGTAAACAATGGCTTAGCCCAACCATAGGCTTGGGGAGAGAGATGTATAACATGTATTGAGTGTTAATGGGTATTGTATGACCTCCTAGTCTAAAGATGGACAACGTACAACCCAACTAATAAAGAATTGGCAGTGCATGATCATGGGGAGGAGGAATTTTATATGCGTGTGTGTGGCCTTAATAGTTAATAGATTTCCTAAAAGGCCCCCAGGGTGTAGGGAAGTCGGTGATGGAGTGTACTATTAAGGAACTCTATTATGTGAATTCATCGGTTTAAAACTCAACTTACCTTCTGTGTCGTGTATGGGGCATCATGGGAACACCTAGAGGTTATAGTGGTAGCAGTTGGATAACACGACCCCATGTCACACGAGTACATGCTCGACTTGTTTTTTATTCTGTCAGTCACAAAAAAAAAATCCTAAAAGAACTAGAAACTCACTATTATAGTTCAACAGTCAATTAATGGTAGTCATAGATCTCTCATCACATAGTAAATTGAATGGTGCTTAATTTGAAGATGTGGGTATTCAAAAAATTGCTAAGAGAAGCCATAAATCACCGAGTTACAATGAAAATTCATCATTAAACCATTAGCATGACTACATGTATCAAACCAAGTATAGAGAACAGTTTTCAATTACTTGCATACATAATTTAACTTAGCATTACACACAACAATAAAATCAAACACACCATAAATATGAAGACTTTACCCTGGAAACTCAAATGAGAAAACCAACATTTAATGGTTGTTCTTGTTCTGGAAACATCTAGTACAATATAGCTTACACCATCTCTCTATGCATACTCCTTTATTTGGCCAAAAGACCCTTTGAGAGTCAAGTTACAATGAGATATAGGAGACCTAGGAGGTAATGGGAAGGCCAATAGATTGTAATTGTCAATGTAGTCCCTCTCAAAATACATAACATGAACACCTTTAGGGGATAATAGAAGGAAGCCCTTACCCAACTAAGCTAGGAAGGAGATACTCAACTTACTACATGAAGAACAACAAATCCTACACCAATAAATGCTATGAGTTTTTCCTTCTTAATGAAAATGGGTCATTGCATTCTAAGAAAGAGTGAAAAGAGAGAGAGGCAACATTATCCATGTATCCCTTATGCCTTTCCACCCAAACTTTAATACAACTATGGATGGTTACAATGGTATGTAAAATAATAAAGGTATTGTACTACATTTTGTTTGTGATTGTATGTTATCTTTAATGTTGCATGTTGTTAACTCAATATTTTACAAGATCCATATTTGTAGATCATCTAGGACTTATATGGATATCATCCCACATAAAAAGTATGGAGATAATTAGGAAGGGGAAAAGAAGGATGGGGGTAAGAAAGAAGAGGGGAGAAGAAGGAAGGTGTTGGTGGTGGGGATAATAAGGATAGTGGCGGGGAGAAGAAGGATTGTGGAGAAAAAAAAAAGGGAATAGGGGACGATGATAAGAAGGGAGACGATAAATTCAAAGGTGACAATGAAGACAAGAAAGGTGAACATGAGAAATGAAGTCCTTATTCCTATATATGTCATTGAGTATGCATTATCAATCCCATTGAAATCAAATAAGCTAATAGGGAATATTTTCAAATTACTACAACCCCATATTTTAGTACTGAAACTAAACATTGTAAATAATTGAGATTGACTAGCAATATTTCAAATTGCTCAGCCCTCTACAACCAATGACCATTGATATGTTAAGAAGAGGGGATTTTGCTACCAATTTCTCAATTATGTGATCACTTGTGTGAATAAAATATAGATACAAGGTTATAAGGTATTTGAAACCATATAAATGAGTGGGTATTTGTAAAATTAAGGTACTTGAGCTCTAAACATGAGAAGAAGTTGATTGAAAATAGAGATTCTGAAACATCTACTAGACTACCTTTGTGTCCATACTCATTCATGTCTTCACCTTCATAAGTTATACCTACAAGAGTAATTTATTTTCTATTTTTTAAGCTAGATAATGAATCCATTTCTTGATCCATTTGAAAATCTTTCTTTCATAGCACTCCTTATATGAAAACATGTCTAGTGAAAGATTAAACTTGCATTCAAGTTGAGCAGAATGGGAGAAAAGGATGTTATCAACTGTCCATATTCTTTATTTTTCTTCTTGATTAGAGATAATAGAATAAAATAACCCATGGGATAAATCAAAATGGTAGAGTAAATTTCAAAGGAATTTTCATCTTCAAGTTCAAAGTGTAGACCAAAAAATTGCATCTCTTAGAAGAATCTTTGAGAGGATGTGAAAGCAGAGTAATTAATCGGAAAGGCCACTCAATTTTTCCTTTCCCTTTCCCATGTTTGAACACAAGCAAAGGAAAAATCCAACCAATATAAAGATTGCATGTGAATGGATTAATCCTACCATAAAGTGGAAGAGTAGAGATAACGGTGGATCAAAAATGTGTTCTAGGCAGGCCTAAATCCTTGCGGAACTGAAAGGTTATGATTTGAGGATATGAAGGTATCATCCTAAATACCTTAGTTTTGATCCCCAAATTATTAATATATATGCATGTAATGAAATGTCTATAACCCATACATATATGAGTTGTAAATTGTACATTGAATGATAATATATATACATCATGGGTTGCAGAAGATGAAGGACAAATAATGTGTACCTATGAGTCCACAAGAGGGGAAAGAAAGGGGTCTTAGGGGCTAAGGGGAGAATAATATTATTTTATTGATACCCTATGTTCTTTAACCTTAGCTTTATTAAACCTTTGATTTATGGTTATCCTAAGTTCTTAACATTAGGATTAGTTTCGAAAAGAGAGATATGTGAGATTCTTATGAAGGCATGTGGTATTTCCCATGCATGCACAATATAAACCATGATATTTGGGCATCCAAGAGATTATTCACATTCATTATTCCTTGGGTTTTCCTCTCTGACCTTAAGTTTTCATAGTATTACTATAATAAAATGTTGGAAAACTTATACCATGAAACTATGAGGGTATTATGACCATGTGCAAGGGGAAATTATTGTTATTGAGGAAATTTAACTATAACTGATAATCCCTAGAATCCCAGTAGTGATATTTCCTGACTAGTTTGTGTTGGAGCCCTAGAGAGAAGTGGGATGGCCTAAGGGACTATTTAGAAAAGAATGGGATCCTATTCATTGGGTTGTTTAGGTTGAGGGGAAAGAGGGTTGATGGATTGGGATCATTATAAAGGAAATTGACCTATGAACTCTACAAATTGAGCTATGTGAAGAGACTAAAGCTAGCCATAGGGAAATTCACACTGGTGGATGTATACCCTCAACTCAGGGGTAGTCTCTGTTGTAGAGTAATTAAGTGCAACAAAGAGATATGGTTGGGTGGGACATCCTTCTTCTACAACCAGTTTTTGAATAATTTCAAAAAAGATAAGTGTTCTTGATTTACTTGTGAATGTATTGAAATATTGTTGTTATAACATGAATTGAATTAGTTTCTAGTTTGTTTAGTTTTATTTTCATGTTTAACATTGAATTTATAATTTACGGTGTTATTGTGATTGAATGGTTTAAATATAATTGCGTAAGCTTGTATTGTGATGTCTACAAGTGTTAAATAATTAATAGTAGGATAGTGAGAAAAGGTATCATAATAGGTAACTCGGAGAATGAAAGTCTAAATGACTTGCATAATGGTATCAGAGAAAAAATATTTTGAATCTAGTGTAGATATGGAGTACCCCATAGCCTCAAAAATGCACAAGGGTTACTAGGTAAGATACATTATGGTACCAGTGCTCAGTTGCAACACTAAGGCTGCATGGGCTAGAAACCACACTATACATGAAGAAACTATAGTTGTATAAGAAGAATTTGGCATAATTTCTCCATGAGTAAATTTGGGGAAAACAATGCCTAATGCTTAAAATTGTTATATTGAGAGCCCCAATTACCCAAATGGAATGCTGTTAGAATAATTGGACAAATTATGGAGGTGTAATTGAAGGGAATCCCTAAATTTTAGTCAATTTTGTGTAAAAATTTGGGGAAAATATGTAGCTTGTATTCCATATGTTTGAGAAAAGGCTAATGAGGAAGAATATCAAAAGGTCATAATTGAGAAACCATGTTTTTTGTATGCCCGAATGGTATTGTTAACAAATCATATGGTTTGGGGTGGAAGCATTATTAGTTACAATTATGAAATATGGAGCTTGAATCTATGTAAAAATAACAAAATGACCGTGGATTTGGTTATCAGAAGGGCTTGGAGATGATGGAGAATTTGAATCACCAATAGAATAACTTCCTATGAGACAAGATACTAGAGAAACAATAGAAATTAGCCAAGCATAAAACACTTGGTGAGAAATCATCAAAATTATACACCAAAAGTAGTTGATGAAAACATGTAGAATGTGTCTAATACATGGGTTTCCAAAGAGAGAAGTTAAGTAAATTTTGAGGAAAAAGGTCTCTATGAAAATTTAGAAAAAAATGTTGGGTAATACACTTATAAGAGGGCAATCATAATAGCCCCAAAGGTTATTTCAATTGGTCTTGATGCCAAATGTGCATACTCTACCTCAAAGTCAAGGAGGTACCATGTTCGACTCTCATTCTCATTGGGGCTATGGTTTACCCCGCTTACCATCCATGGATCATGGGGAAGTATTATGTGGGTTTTCCATGAAGCTTTCTTCGTTCATAAAAGAAAAGAGGACCTTCATAATATTTTAGTTTTCCACACTCCACATGTAGAAATGGGGAAATGTAGGATGTCAAAGGTGAAATATAGAAGGAAAAACTGTGTAGTGTGGTAGACATAAAGTTTCCACACTCCACATGCAGAAATGCAGAGATGCAGAATGTGGACGGTGGAAGATGGAAGGTGAAACTATGTAGTGTGGAAGACATGAAGTTTCCTCACTCCACATGAAGAAATGTGGAGATGTGGAATGTGGAAGGAAAAAGCGGGAATGTAGAAGTGTTTAGTGCGGAAGACATGAAGTTTATGCACTCCACCTGAGAAAATGCAGAGATGTGAAATGTGGCAAGGAAAAGAAGATGATAACTAAGAAAGAAATAGGGTAGGATCATAGGGTGACATAGAAAAATAGGGTACTTACATGTAGGACTCCACTACCACATCAACATCCATATTCCATGCCACATCAACAAAATGCCATGTCAACAAAAAAAAAAATTTATTTTAAAAAAATTTATGGAGACAAAATCTTATTTTATCCATAACAGGTGTAGATAAAGTCGGAATCGGGTGAAATTTTAGGTGTAAACCGACAATGATGAGGACTATAAAATTTCTAGGGATGATTATTTGTTGACTCAACTCCATAATTCTGGAAAATGGAAATAAGTGGTTTTCAAAGAACATGGTATTTATGGTCAACATCTATATTGATAATGAAATTTGGCCTATGTGGAATGGAAATGGGCATGAAGAAACCTAGAGGATTATTTTCCAAAATACAAAGTGTTTGGAGCAAGGATGAGGAAGTAGGAAAAAATCCACTATTTTAGGAGAATTTTTGGTGATTTATGAAACTTTCAATGGAGGAAAAAGGACCCAATGTGACCAATCTGGAAAAAAATTCCTTAGACAGAATTTGATCTCCTCAATAATATAGACAAAATTGTCATAGTAAAAATTTTCCACTTTTGTTTCGTTTGAAAGATAGCATTTTTGGCCAAAAATTTGAAGTCTAGAGAAAGTGCAAAAGGGACAAAGTTGACAATTACATAATTATACAAAAGTTGATTGGAGTATCATATTTCCAATCTACAGGTTGTTAAGTACTTAAAATCATAAGTGTTATCTACACCCGATACAAAAAAATTCTTGGTTCTCACTAGATTTTCTTCTTCACATGGCAGAAGTTGGTCTCTAACCTTGATTGTATAAGTTAGAAAAGTGTAGAAAATAGATAAAATGGTGATTTCAGAGATCTGTAACTTCCAAATCAAAATTCCAAATTGAGCATGGCTATTAATATTGGAAATCTTAGCAAAAGGAGAATAAACCTAAAGGATTAGGTTATTAATAATTGCTTATGAATTCTTCATAATTTTAGAAGAAAAAGACATATAGCCTTAATTAACAAAAAGTAACAATGTGCGTGTTTTCTAGATTTAAAAGAAAATGCTACAAATCTAGAAATGAGGTGTATCTAATAATTTTTCTTTATGTGCACTTCTTGCAAAGTCAATGCCACAACAAGGACAAATAAAGATCATATTTGAATATTTTTATAAAATAAGTAGCTTGGACAAGGACTAGAGGCTTGAATATCAATGTAGGAAACATGGAGATAGAAGAAAGAACAAATTCATTAGAGTTGGTAGAAACCATGAGGATTTTGAAAATGGAGGTGAAAATATGTAGAGATGATAATGGCATCCTAGATACCAAAGTACAATTGAAACAATAAGAAGTCAATACTTTTGGCCATGAATGAAGAAAGACATTGCAGATTTTATAGCCAAGTGTATGAAATGTCAAAGAGTAAAAGTTGAATACAAACATCTAACTAGTTTGCTACAACCATTTCCAATCCTAGAATGGAAATGGAAAGTGGTCACTATTGATATTATCACTAAGTTTCCCAAGAAATCAAGACAACATGATTCAATAATGGTAGTGGTGGACAAACTAACAAAAGATGTTCACCTTATTCTAGTTAAGTTGGCTCATAAGGGAACTAATATAGCACATATTTACTTGAAATGGATTTCCAGATTGCATGGGATACCTAAGGCAATTATTTCAAACAGAGATCCAAATTTTACTTCAAAATTTTGGAAGGGATTATTCTAGGGTTTTTGTACAAATCCAAATTTCAGTATAGCATATTATCCAAAAATATAGGGAAAATAGAGAGAGTTAACCAAATGATTGAAGATATGTTAAGAATGTGTGTGATGGATAATCCATCTAAGTGGGAGAATTTCTTGCATCTTGTTGAATTTGCTGACAATAATGGATATCAAGCTTCACCGAAGATGAGTTCATTTGAAGCTTTGCATGGTAGAAAGTACAATACTCTAGTTAGTTGGGAAAATCCACCAAATAGAGTAGTACTTGGGACAAAGTTTCACGGATAAATGGAAGAGCCAATTATCAAGATCAAGAAAAAATTAAAGGTATTTTATGGTAGGAAAAAGATTTATGCAAATAAAGGCTAGATAGAAAGGGAATTTAAAGTTCGGGAGCATGTATTTATGAAAGTGAAACCAAAGAAAATTTCATTGAAGTTGGGGAGCTACACTAAGCTAGCAACTAGATATTGTAGTCCATTTGAGATCTTGGATAGGTTAGGACCTATTGCATACATGTTTTCATTGCTTGCTGCCATAAAAATTCATAATGTGTTCCATGTTTCTTTGTTAAACAAATATGTGCATGGCCCAAACCATGTCATTGATTGGACTTTGATCTAGGTGGAACCAGAAGGAGACTTCCATGTACAACCAATGTCCATATTGGAAAATAAATTCATTATTCTCACGTATAGTGCCATAGGGAAGGTAAAGGTCCAATGGACCCATTACAACCCTAAAGAAGTAACCTCGGAGATAGAAGAAGCTTGTGGGAAGCATACCCACATTTTTTTTCAAATTTTGATGTTAAAATGTTTTGATATTGCACATAGTTAGGATGTTACACCGAGGATGCTACAAATTTAAGGGGGAGGGGAATGTAATACCCTAATTTTGATCCTTATATTATTAATGTATATGCATATGATGAAATGGATATAATCCAAACATATGTGACTTGTAAATTGTACATTGAATGATAATATAAATACATCATGGGTTGCAAAAGAAGAAGGACAAATAATGGGGGCATATGAGTCCAGGAGAGGGGAAAGAAAGGGGGATTAGGGGACAACAAAGTTATTTTTTTGATATTCTAAACTCTTTAACTATAATACCCTAGGTTGATCCCTGGGTTGTAAATGTGCATATGCTTTTAGAGACTAGTGAGCCATGATGTTTTGGGCCAGAGTGTCTGTGTATATATGCTTTGGTCCAAAGTGCTTGTGTGATATTAGGCTAGAGAGCTTGTATGCTGAAAGGATGGTGAGCTTGGAATTGTGAATTGTAATCACACTCAGATATATTAATAAAATACATCACTATTGCAAACCAAGTTATGGGGGTTAGGACTCTAGAAGAGGGAAAGGGGGCTAAGGGATTAAGGAAAGGGGCTAAGTCAAGGGGGATTAATCCAAGGAATATAATAATATATTCCTAATTCTAAAGTCTAAGTTATTATTTTATCCTAAGTTCTCAAGGGGGGAACGAGTTCCCAAGTGGTGGGTGGGTAGTTCTTTGAGTGCCACTTGTCAAAAAGGGAACATGCATATTTAACCTTTAGTTTTAGTGGAAAATTCATCCATTCCATCATTCTTACCATTGCTTGTAGGGCGTGAGCTGAGGAGCCACCGTAACACTATTACCTTGTGAACCCTATGAATCCTAGGTGTAATTGGGTGTATAATTCTCCTTGGGTTTCCTTGGGGAAGGATGGATCCCTGGAGGGAGAATTGTTGGGAATGGGTTTCATTGAGTGTGAGGCTTAGAGGGTGCTTGGAGACTCCATCATAGAGATTTTATATGTTGTAGCCATAGAGCTATGAGACTTCCTAGTTGGCATGTGTTGGAGCCCTGGAAGAAAAGTGGGACAATCTGAGGGACTGCGGTGCAGAGAAGGGGGTAAATTTCCTTTGGTTGTGTAGGCTATGGGGAACGAGAGGTTGTAGGTTGGAATTGGTGCTAGATTTTGGTACCTTGGCCTAGCCTTTTTTGTGTTGACTGGTAGACCATAGCTTGCTTGGGTAGCCTTTTCCCTGATGGAGTCATAGCTCCAACTCAAGGGTGACCTATTGTTGAGAGTTCTAGAACAACGATGTATATGGTTGTGAGAAATGTGTGAGGTATGTAGCCAATTGGTGATAGATAAGTGATATATTATGTGTTTATTTGCTCAGTATTATGTGTATTTATATATATGCTTAATTTATGTTGTTGTGCATAAGTACATTGTGGTATAAATTATGTTGGAAAGTGTTATGCTTGTCATTGATGGCAAGTACAACAGTGAAGATGACAGGAAAACAGAAGACAAAGGAAATCAAGCTCAGGAGGAATAGCAGTCTTATATGCGCACGAAGCATAGGAAAGAGACCGAGAACCG